>CM059186.1:80319507-80461752 GCA_030323885.1 Branchipolynoe longqiensis | reverse complement strand
TGCAATATGTAGTCAAGATAAAAACTAATGCATTGAATCCTGCACACAATTGTCTATTCGAGCAACATGACGAATCCAGGTATGAAGCCAGGCCAAATTACATCCGGCCACTGAGGCTCCGAATGAAACCTCATTTGGAGGCCTTGGGCGTGGATTTGGACGTGTTGGAGGATGCCAAAGTCCCAGAACATCCCCCGTGGTCGTTGAGAAAGCCATCGGTTATCCTCCGACTCACGGAACTGAGGAAATCTGGGACACATCCACTCGAGTACCAAGGACTGCATGCAGAGATTCAAGGCCAGTTTGCAGACCACCTCTCCATATACACTGATGGTTCGAAAGACCAAAGCCGGGTAGCTGCTGCGGCAGTCTGCCGACGGGAAAAATTTGGTGTACGTTTGCCCGATCAGAGCTCGATTTTCACTGCAGAGGCCCGAGCACTCCTTCTCGCTTTGGAGTGTATCGAGGTATCCAACCACACTAACTATGTTATATACAGTGATTCCTTCTCTTGCCTCCTGGCTGTTGCTGGACTGAAAACGAATCACCCTATTCTAGCAACGGTCATTTATAAAATGAACCAACTGACAACAGATGGGTATGATATCCACCTGTGCTGGGTGCCTGGCCATGCTGGCATACAAGGAAACGAACGAGCTGATCGGGCTGCGAAGAAGGCCCTGAACTGTGATCTTGAACCGTGTCTGATCCCTCACTCTGATCTGAAACCACTAATAGCCACCCACATAAAATCCAAATGGCAACATGAGTGGGATGAAAACATCAATAAACTTAAAGAAATTGAACCATCTGTGGGAAAGCCACCACAGACTCATGCGGGAGGTCGGCGGGACCAAGTGGTCCTTAGTCGCTGCCGTGTTGGCCACTCGTGGCTTACACATGCTTTTCTGCTCAAGGGGGAACCTCCCCCTGAATGTATTGGGTGTCAGTCCCCACTGACACTCAAACACATTTTACTAAGTTGCGTTGATTTTTTGGCCCTGCGCCAACGGTTCTACACTGCAGGCAGTATGCATGACCTTTTTACTAAGGTAAAACAGGAAAACATTTTAGCCTTTTTGAGGGCAGCTGGACTGTACCACCTTATATAGTTTACTAAATGGATTCTATTAATTATTAATAAAACTTTTCTTTTTCTATGGGAATTTGTTTCCCTTGACCACAAATATATGATTGTGAGCTTTCTAATTTAATTAGTGTCTATTGGCACATAATTGATTGTCTGCTTTTACATGTAAAAGCGATGGTTTGAACAAAAAACAAACATTTCTCGCCGTGAATATGGCCTATGCTGCCGACACGGCGTAAAGCAACCACCAATCAATCTTACTGAGTATATATGTCCCCCTACAATGGAGTGCACATCCAGTATTTATACTCGTACTCTAAAGCTTGACACATCTTAACATAACTTAGCGTTCAAAATATCTTAAATATATGAACATGTAAAAAATGTCTTGGCTGTTTTTACGCTCTACGCAGCACCAGACCGGAACATGGCCGACAGGAGCTTAAGCGTCACGTCCTCCCCGGCGGATAGATCCTGGGCGTCACAGTAGTAGGTTCGAGTCCCAGTCGAGTCAAAACCAATGACTTTAAATGGATACCTGCTCGCATTCCAACCAGCCGCGTCGGCCATTATTAGGATAGGCAAGGACTCGGATAAATGTACTGATGCGGGGAAATACCAGGTCATGGTGCCAGCGGCCTGGTTTCCCAGTGGGACAGCACTATAAAGTCGCCATGAGTGCGCACTGTCACAAGTCGGGACCCGTCCTGATATGACCTTAGATGTTGCTAGGACGTAAAACAACAACAAACAACAAACAGCATCTAATGTCCTATCATATATTCAGACTTGCATATGCTGTACAAGCTGTGATGGACGCGAGCGCAGGGTAGAATTGGGGTGAGGTAAGGGTGGCGTGGGGGTGGGGACAGAGGGTAGATATAAGGGTTAGATTGATGTGTGAGCGGGGAGAGATTAGGTGTGTGTGTGGCGGCTGTGCCTGGTGGGGGGTGCAGAGCCTGCTGATCCCACCAGCAATGCCTTCCCGGCCGAGCCTAGAAATGAGGTCTTTGAGCTGGGATTAATCTGGATTCTAACAGCGTATGACGGGTGTGTTTTTGGCGCGCCCAATGAGGCGAGATGCGTGTGGGTTTCACGTCAGACAATACCTGCCTCCCCCCTCATCGATCCACCTCCAGGTGATCGCTGCCCCCCCCCCCGGACTCCTCCTCCTCCCAATCCCCAGCTCCTCCAGGTGCGGGAGGATGTGTGTGTGTGTGTGTAAGTGTGAGTGTGTGGGATGTGGATGGCCTAGGACGGGTGAGTTATGTGGGTGGGTGGAAGGGCGGGGGGGGGGGCGTCACTATCGGGCGGCTGTTGAATCTTTAATGCCATTTTGATTTACACCTCTCCTTTTCACACCTTAGGCGCGAGATTAATTAACTTAATAAACACGGGTACAATGGCGCCTTGGCGGCCGGCATCGACCCGGGCCAGATAAAAGAGGCATGATCAGGTAATCAAAGGCGCCCCGGGTGGAGCCGGGCAGCAGGGCCTGCCGGGCCAACCCCTATCAAAGAGCGCAATCGGGGCGACTTAAAGGCTTCCCGGAATAATCATCGACCACCACCCCCCGTCTGATCATAAGGGCGGATCGGGGAAGGTGGGAGGTAGGCGGGCATTCCCCTACAACTTACAAGGCTACAGCTCACCTCCCTAGACACAGCCTCGCTCCACACACACCCTCAACACACACCATTCACACACACCCTCATTACACACACACCATTCACACACACCATCCAAAACCACCCTCCCCACACGCACCCTCTGCCTACACCCCCCCCCCCACACACCATCCACGCACACCATCCACACACACCCTCCACACACACTCTCCACACACGCCCTCTACACACACCTTCCACACACGCCCTCCACACACACCTTACACACACACATCCTCCACACACATTCTCCACACACACACCCTCCATGCACACATGCATATGCCTTCCACACTCAGACGGGATGGCCGAATGAGTTAGAGCGTCCGTCTCCCGTGCTGGTAGATCGTGGGGTCGTGGGTTCGAGTCCCGGTCGAGTCAAACCAATGACTTTAAAATTGATACTTGTCGCTTCCTAGCCAGGCGCTCGGCATTATTAGGATAGGGCAAGGACTGGTGTGCTCAGTGTCAGGATAATGTGACTGAGTGGGATACCAGGTCATGGTGCCAGCGGCCTGGTTTCCCAGTGGGACAGCACTATAAAGTCGCCATGATTGCGCACTGTCACAAGTCGGTACCCGTCCTGATATGACCTTAGATGTTGCTAGGACGTAAAACAACAACAACAAACAATCCACACTCACCATTCACACACCCTCCACTCACTCCAGTGAGTGAATACGAGCAGGACCTTCCTGGTAAGTATCAGAAATAGTATTTGGCACAGATCAGCGTATTGGACTGGACGGAACAATCATGTGAAAGTCCCTTATTCATCCTACAATCTGCCGCGGAAACATTTCTAGGGTGGATTTGAGGATGTTGATTTTGAACCTGCTTGTATCTGAGAGAGAATTAACACTTTTCTCACTTCACATTTCCAGCAGTATCGTATTCTTTTGCCCCACCTGTCTGGGGGGGGGGGGGAGTGTGGGCTAAGTAGGAAGCTCCTCGACCCCCCCCCCCCCTCCCACACACACACACGCCACCCCCCCCCCACCCCCCACACACACAACCGCATCTCATCGTCAATCGCAGCGCTGGGTGATGGGTGGTCCCATGGGTTGTGCCATCCCATCGCATTCCCTTGGAGTGGTCTCAGAGGTGCCTCTCTCCGTCCCCAACTCAAGAGACGGCCGCCATCCTGCCGACCTCTCGACTGTGGGAGGAAGTCCCCACAGTCGAGCAGGGTGGTGCACCGGGGGAGCCTTGAGTCTGTCGACTAAGGCCATCTTGAGGGTGGAGTAGTTTTTTTTATGGTTTGGTGCTGGTAGCATCCGATGATAGGTTGCTGATTGGGAGCCAAGTAAGGGTCAAGTTTCTTTTAGTCACAGTAAATCTATTTGATGGTGGTGGAGAAAAGCTTTCGGTAAGATAACTGATTTGCCTTTGTCAGAATCACCTTGATGGAACATGGTTATTATGTCAAGCTTTGTGGGGAATAGGGCATGTAATGGATTCATGAAACAAAATATTCACTCGGAGTTATTTAAGGTTCAGTGAAGACCTTCTGATGAGACTGACTATTTATGGCCAGTTCACCCCCCATTGACCCTTTTTCGGTGTTACACTTACAGTGAGGTATCTCATAGAATGCTTCCACATTTCGATAGGTTTCCACTATGGACTACAACTGAAACATGCACAGATAACAAACCATAGAGAAGGGTTCAAAAGAAGCCATTTATTGCAATAGCGTTTCCTTTGAGAATGAATTTTAGAAAAGCTTACTTTGGCGAGAATTGCATTTGAAGCTATTTGCCCATGTAGTACAGTCTATAATAATTCCACCCATCTCTTCCACATATAGCATCACAGAATGCGACATTTGAGATAAAAACCCAGTAAGTAAGGACTGATCTTCACAGACCCTTTATATCTAGCATGTAATGGCTATTAATAGCTATTCTAAGTGCAATCCTAACATTTCTAGAATTTGAATATTAGTGAATATTCAAGAAAAGACTGAATACATGTTAAAATCAGGTAAGCAGACTGCTAAGGACCGCAATTCCTTGTGGCTAAGTTGGTATTTACCAGGGCTTCCACTATTTTATAGGTTTGCATTTCTCGGTGGCTAAGCTAGTATTGACGAGGGTTTCTAATATTTTAGGGATTTGCAGTTCTCCATGGCTTAGAATTATGTGTGGCCAGGGTAGTATTTGTGACAAGTTACAATTCTTGAACGACTACAGTTCTGCATGGCTATTTTAGTTAGCATTTGGAAATTGTTGCAATTCTGTCAGCATCCCAGTTCGCTGTATGTGGCCCTATATACCTGGGTGGCCTTTACACAGCTGCCCTTTTACACGGTGTGTGTCTTACAGTGTGTGTGGTATTGCCAACCCACCCGCGCCACCCACCGACTTATCTGCTTCAGCAACAAACCGTATTCCTCCCGCCCTCTCTATCCGGCACATGGTCACGTCATGTGTGCAGATGGCGCTCACATGTGGGCAACTGTATGTGGGTGGAAGGGGTGTGGGAAGGAGTATGGGTAGGGAGTGGGGTAAGGGGTGGGGGGGGAGTCGGGTAGGGGGTGAGGTTGGGGTGGTAGGGTGTGGGGTTGGGTGGGGGTTAGAGGAAGGGAGAGTAGATTGTAAGGTTGGGTTAGGGGGTATGGGTAGGGGTGAGGTTGAGGTGGGGTAGGGTGTGCGGTGGTGTGGGGATTAGGGGAAGGGAGGGTAGATGGTAAGGTTGGGGTAGGGGTGAGGTTGGGGGTTGGAGTAGGGGATGTGGGGAAGGGTCGGGGTAGTGGGTGAGGTGGTGTAGGGTTAGAGGATTAGGTTGGAGTGGGGTAGGGGGTGAGGGTGGTGTGGGGTAGGGGGTGAAGTTGGGGTGGGGTAGGGGGTGAGATTGGGGCGGGATAGGGGGTGAGGGGGTGGGGTAGGGGTGAGGGTGGGGTGGGGTAGGGTGTGGGGTTTTGTGGGTGGGGTAGGCGTGAGGGTAGGGTAGGGGTAGAGGGTGAGGTTGGGGTAGGGGGTGAGGGTGAGGTGGGGTAGGGGGTGAGGCTGGGGTGGGGCAGGGTATGGTCATGGGGTGGGGTAGGGGTGAGGTTCTGGAGGGTGGGTGCGGGTGTGCGGTGGGGTGAGGTTGAGGAGGGTGGGAGGGGCGGGGTAGGAGTGACGTTGGGGTGGGGGTGAGGTTGGGGTGGAGGCGGGGGGTCATGTTGGGGTGGGTAGGGGGTGAGGTGAGGTGGGGTGGGTAGGGTGTGAGGGTGGCGTGGGGTAGGGTGTGGGAGGGTGTGGAGTAGGGTGTGGGGTAAGGTGTGGGGTAGGAAAGGGTTAGGGGGTGAGGTTGGGATGGGTAGGGGTGGTGGTGCGGGTGGGTGGGGTGGAGGCTGAGGCTGACGCGAGACTCAACCGGACGTGCCCGGTTATGTGCGAATTGCACAGCCTCCGCACGCCGGGAAGAGTCTGCTGGGGAGAGGGGATCGGCACACTGTACATGCGCAGTGGTGCGCCAGGGGGACGCCCCACTGTGTAAAGATGGGCGGAGTGGACGAGAGTAATAGAGAGTGAGGCGGGTTGGGGTGTGTGTAGAGGATGGTGGGTGATGGGGAGGGTTGGTGCATGTGTGCTGCTGGATCTGGTGGTGGCTGGAATTTGAAACAGGGATGTGTGGTTCCTGTGTGTGTGTGGGGGGGGGGGGGGTAGAGAATGTGTAAGCCCAGTAGAGAAGTGCAATGAGACAACAGGGTATGTTGAGGTAGTCGACTTCTGCCGGTTTCTATTTTGTTATTTGATGAAGCAGAAGCAATTCAAATTACCAACAGTACGTGACCTCTTCAGGGCTGTGAGAGTTGGCGGGTGTGTTCGGAACTTAAATTGTGTATTTGCTGGCAGCCAGGAAGTTAACAAAATAAACCTGCATTGAAATCTAAAATAGACCTCTATAGCCTATGTTTACATTTTGTGCTGGGACTCGTTAAACAAACAAAATGAAATCTAAAATATATTATATATATATATATATAACATACATCTCCGTATTGGAAGAGTATTGTCAGTCTGGAAAAAAAAGCTATACGGTTAATGTTTATTATGAGAAAAGATGGACAGGAAGCAACATAACACACGCGCACAAAATATGAAGAGCTCATGTGCAACAACCGACATATCCATTTTAGTTGTTTTCTGTCAAATGGGATTTATTATTGTGATTTCCAGTTAAAATCTATCAATTTCATGTTGGGTAGTGAATTATATAGGGATGTGTCAGTCTCTGTGGGGAAAAAATGGATTTGATTATAAGAATGTTGACCGTTTTAGCTCAAACCTGGTAGTCATGGTTTCATTTCAAATTTATATATAGTGTAAAACCTCTATGAAGCGACCGACCAGGGGATCGAATTTAAATGGTCCATTTAAGGAGGTGGTCACTTTAGGGAGTTAAAAAAATCGTTACAATGGTATTGTATGGGTGATCGTTTGAGACCCAAATAAAGCGATCGACATAGGGGAGTGTTCGATCTGTGGAGGTGGTCGGTTAGAGAGGTGTTACTGTATATATATATATATATATATAAATAAATATATATATATATACAGTACCATATATATACAGTACCATATATATATAGTATCATATATATACAGTACCATATATATATATATATACAGTTGGCCCCGGATAAAGAAAACAACAATAAGACTGACATGGTTGAGAAGAAGATATATTCTCTGGCGGCGATATATTAAATGCCCACCTAGAGTTAGAATTTGACTGTCCCGATGGATCTATAGGCAATAACGGCCAGACACAGCTGGCATACAGTGTTTAGAGCCCCTCACAGGTGGCACCAGTGTGGCCAATACTGTACTAGACAGGGTCAGTTAGATAGGATACAGTGAATATACTATTACATAGGGAACTGCAGATAGATAGTGTCCTTGTATATATTCCCCTACTAGATTATAGAGCACATGAACAGTTGGCCCCAGATAAATAGAACAACGATAAGACTGACGTGGTTGAGAAGAAGATATATTCTCTGGCGGAGATATATTAAATGCCAAGAGACCTCACAAATAATAGATTATAGAGCACATATGTATAGTATATATATGCACAGAGAGAGAGAGACGGGCACACAGAGGATATAGAATATCGATAGAGATAGGGAGAGGATGTGGTGAAAGCATCAAACTGAGACAAATTTGGAAAGATTCTGGTCCTCGCAGCAAATTCATGCTATATTATGGGATGGAAACTGCCGTGCCTCTATAGAGTCTGGTACTAAAAGGGCGCTCTCCTTTGTGAACCATGGCGGACAGTATGAACAGGGTCACACCTCGTGTGCTGTGAATGGCTCAATACTGGACTCTACTCTCTACAGTTGGCCAACACAAAATGAATATTGATGAGATGGCTTTAGATGGTTTTAGGGCCAACTGGGAGGAGAATGAGTGGATGCGCAGCGATGCGTGACTGATACACAGGTGGCGCCACCGGCGGATAGATTAGGAAGGGTCACGTAGATTAGAAGCCCACGTGCCACTGTGATATAAATCCAGCAATGCCTGAAATGTATATAGTTAAAAAACCATGCCAAGTATGCGATAGTTATTTATAGGTGTATAATGCATTATATAACACATAATAAATCATTATCATGAAGGCATACTCCTTGGCAGACAACTGTATAGTTGAAGACAAAAAGGAGGATGAAAAATGGATCAATTCTCATATTTGTATTTACCGGAACCTTTGTTAGAAGAATGATTAAAATATTAGCAATTTTCAAATTTATATTTACAAGATTGTTGGTTTAAACCCATCCCTCTAGGATTAACCTTGAAGAATAAGATGTAATTTGTGCCACTAAGATTAAATCTGCCCTGCTATGACCTTAGATGTTGCTAGGACGTAAAACAACAACCAACCAACAACATTGGAAAAGGGTACCTCATATGATGAATATCACACAATGAAATTTCCCGATGGATATCATTTAATGATTTTAGTCCGATCATATTAACACTGCATAGTCCGATGAAAGCATCACATTTTCGAAACCAAAGCATTTACACTAGATTTGATCCTATATATGGGTCAGGATCACGAAAAGAGGCCAATTGGGGGAAGTCTTTGGCGTCGAGCATGGATGTCGGCATCGATCGGTATAATTATAATTTAGCATTGACAGAGATGTTGGAAAGTCCTTAAATTTATACTGAATGTAAAGGTCGAGAAAATACAACAACCTTGTTTGTTTCTAGGATAATTTAATATAGAACAAAGAAATGCATGAGACTTTAAGAATTGCGATGCCGACATCTGTTAAAGTTGTCGGCGTTGATCATTGGATGTCGGCGTTGATCGGTATAATAATAGTTTAGCATTGACAGAGATGTTGGAAAGTCCTTAAATTTATACTGAATGTAAAGGTCAAGAAAATACAACAACCTTGTTTGTTTCTAGGATAATTTATTATGAAACAAAGAAATGCACTACACTTTTAAGAATTGTGATGCCGGCATCTTCACTTGACCAGCGATTGGCCCGTTTTCGTGAGGCTGACTCATATACAACTTAGATAATGGTGCACTCCTTAAATATTTACTGCAGTTTGGTGATCCTGTACTACATTGCTAAAGGTGAAAATGAGTAAATAAAAGCATTTTAGTTTGCACACCAAAATTAACTTTCCAGCATTTCAAGTATTTCCAAAGTTAACGGTTTAAAATGAAACTTACTGTAAACAAAAATAAAGTAGATGAAGCAGAAGCGCGTAGTAGAAACTCAAAACCATCTTGAATTTGGCTAATCTGATGGTTTTGAGTTTCTGCCAATTTTTTAGATGAATGTATTAGCTTCTTCGTTATTATCTACCTGACATTTGTTTGAAGTAACGTGTATCATAAATGGCAAACTTCTGTGACATTTAGAGTACAAAATGCCAAGTTAATTTGTCTATACACGTAGAAAACTATAGACCACATAAGCTTCAGCAGTAACAGGTTCTATTAAATTGACTTTTTGTGCAGCATAAAAATGCTTAAAAGGTGCACCAGTATCAAAGTTGGATATCAATTGAAATCTCGATAAGTGTTTTGAATTTGGAAATGTTATGCTTTCAGCAGACTATCCAGCTGTATGCTCTATTCTGTGTTGGAAGGGAGGTGGGAGTGAGGAGGGGAAGGGGGGCGGAAAGGGAGAGGGCGGGGGGAGGAGGGGAAGGGGACAAGGAGAGGGAGGGGATGATAGGAATGGGATGGGAAAGGGGATGGGGAGAGAAGGGGGAGGAGGAAAATGGACATGGAGGGGGAGTGGAGATGGAGAGAATCGGAGGGAGGGCAGGGGAGGGGGTGTGTGGGAAGGGAGGAGAGAAGTGCGAGGGGGAGAGGGAGGATGGAGAAAGGGGGAGGATCGGTGATAGCTGGTGCTCAAAGACATGCATACTTACTAAACCAATTCGCCACTCCTCCCGCACCTACAACCAGCTCCCTTTACTCGGCCTTCCTTGACACTCCACACCCCTGAGGAGACTCAGTCAGGGCCCGTTGCTTTCACTGCTGCCAACAAGTCTTTGGTTTCCGTCGCTGGGCTTTCTGGCAAGCCGAGGACAGAGGGGGGTAGGGAGAGGTGGTGGGGAGAGGAGGGAATATGGAGAGGGGGTAGGGAGAGAGGGTAGGGAGAGGGGTAGTGGGGTTGAGGTCAGGCACCGGCTGCTCATGTCCCACAACCATCGATTGGGACATATTGCGGCCACATTGTATTATGTTATGACTCAATTTGTGCCTTACCGGGATTAGGTGATGGTGCGGCAGCAGGCCTTCACCTCCTCCACCTTCTCTCCACCCCTCCACCCCTCCTCCCCCCTCCCTTCCGGGAGGGAGGAGGAGGGGTGGACTGTCCCCATCACGCCCCCCGACCATCCCATCCCAGACCACTCAGTCATGACCCCTGCATTCCACAGACTCCACCTTACGGGAGCCCCCCCCCCCCCCAGCCCTGAGTCTCCCTCAAGCCTTCACCCACACCACTACCCCAATCCCCACACCCCACCATCACAAACACCAACCCCAACCCCAACCCCAACCCCACCACATCCCACCCCCACCCCCAGTCTCCGCCCTCTCATTGCACCCTGCCCATTGAGCAGCTCTCCCCGACCCTCTCTCACCGAGGGTTGCGCTGGTCACGGGATTATCCCCCCCCCCCCGCACACCCCCGAACACACACCGGGACCATCCTCCCAGAGAACCGGAACAGCAGTTAATCTCTCATGGATTCCACGTGCCGTTCGTGCTGGCTAAGATTATGTCGGTCTCTCTTGTAAGGCACATTTGCCGGGGGAATGCCTACTTCATGTAATCTTGCCCAACTTAATCCCAAACCTGGGGATTACCCGCCTCCCTGGTATTTTGTCCTAAATATCGACTGCAATCAATATTCCAGTCGATATCTCTCAGCGCAGCGTGCTTAAATCCCGCACAGGGACCGGTGCCGTGCCTGACGTTTGGATATGGAAATATGGGTGGCACTGTCTGCGACTACAAAGCCGCTAACTGCTACCAAAGACCATGTACGATAAGATGCGCCACTCAGTGCTTTTATATAGGAAATTCTGAAATAATCATGCAGTGCTGCCACCAAATGGCAGGCAAGGTGCATTGTCATTGTCTGATTAGGTGTAATAGTAGTTTTATTACTCAGACATAATCACAAATTGTATTTATGTATGGCACAGATTAAAGTGCTTAGAGGATGTTTGAACTTTACTATACACATTATTAATAATAGGAGATAATACATTGTAATTATTATACATTGTATTTGATGGTACAGCAGCCAGGGTGGGCTAGGGAACCTGTCCCATTGTTTCAATGGTACATCAGTCAGGCTGGGCTAGGGGACCTGTCCAATTACTTTGTTTGCTGTATTTCATGGGAAAGCGCTGAGTGGCGGATCTTATCGTATATTGTCTTTACTGCTACCAAGATAAAGAATTGAATAAGCGAAGGCGCGTACTATCTGTCTCGCAGAGACGAGATAAGAAGATCCATTTTCACTGACTAACGCGGAATGTCACTGCGCATATCACACTTGAGAGGAAACAGATAGGGCATTGACGCAATAACAAGGAGCATTAATTTTAAGCAGTGTGAACATGATAAATAACCACTGTAGTGATCCAGGAGACTGCTAGCCCTTTCCATAATCCCGGTCTCTCAGTAAGCATCACACACTACATCGATAGTGTGATACAGTGCGGGCTAACAGTAATAGGTGTAATCCAAGTTCCGCTGGTCCCCCAATAACGACTGAAGCTGAGACCCAGCACGCCACCAGACGGAATGGCTGGATGAGTCGAGCGTCCGTCTCCCGTTTTGGTAGATCGTGGGATTCGAACCTACGGGTTCGAACCCTGGTCGAGTCAAACCAATGACTTAAAAATTGATACATGTCGCTTCGTAGCCAGGCGCTCATCATTATTAGGATAGAGCAGGGACCGGTTAGCTCAGTGTCAGGATAATATGACTGAGTCGGATATCAGGTTATGTTTCTGGTGGCCTGGTTTCCCAGTCGGGCAGCAGTATAGATAGAGTCGCTGTGAGTGCACACTGTCACAAGTCGGTACCCGTCCTCATATGACGTTAGATGTTGCCAGGACGTAAAGCTCCAACAACCAACCAACCAATCTACTAAATTGACTTAGTGCCTTGCTTTTACTCAGCAACAAATGCTTAATATAATAAGTGCACCAGTATCTAACCAGGATATGTGGACGCAATTTTAAGTAAGTATTTTCTAAGTAAAGGACGCATTCCTTACACGCGGTATGCGGTATGCGAATGAGAATGCGAATGCGAATGCGACAAAAAATCGAAATGCTTTGAAGCCTATGGGCTACATTCCTTACACGCGGTATGGGGCATTCAGCATGAGGCATGCGTCAACTCGATCGGTCCCTGTAGCGATCGGTGTGGCATGCGGTATGCGGCACACGGTGTGCGAATAGAAACATCAGTCGCACTTGTCCATTAGTTTTAGACGAGGAGAGGCGACTGAGCATTACGGAACGGTCACACACAAGGGTGCTGAGGGGAAACATATGGTAGTGGTGGTGGTGGGGGTTCTGGTTGGTAAAAATGCTACCAGAGCCACAAAAATATGAATACTTATCTATAATTTGGTCATTATAAGGGTAGGAACCCCCATGTGACGTACTAAGAGGTACATAGATATAAATGCAATATTAGGTCATATACAGTGCAGTATTGAGTATACTTGTTTATTTTTATTTGTTAAATATAGCCAGTCATGTGCCGCATGCCGCATGCCACATGCCGCATGCTGCATGCCGCGTGTAAGGAATCATGCCATTCACATACCGCATGCCGCATGCCGCATACCGCATACCGCGTGTAAGGAATCCGCCCTTAAGGATTCGAAAATGTGATGCACTCATCAAATTATACAGCTATAATCTGCTTATGCGCTTAGTCAAATCACCACATCCCAGTAATATAATAAAATCACTGTATACATCAGTTTTGCCTACTGTATGATCTATTTTATGCAAGGCCTACTCACATTCTCCCGCGCTTAGCCCTCTAACCCGCTAATTACCCAAACAATTTCTCCCCCTTTATCGCCCTACCACATGCTACCCCCCCCCCTCCCGGACGCCCCACCCGAAAATAAAAATAAAAATAACAGCTGCACCCAAGTATGGTTGACGCCATCTTGCTTGCCCAAACTGCACATTAATGTTAGATTCGTGTTTGGATTTCTGAACACACTCTTGCCGCGGCCAGGATCATGTGAACGGCCCGCAAGCACAGCTGTCGCCAGTTGGTGGGTCCCCTCACGTCACATATTGATAAGCCCTCCTTGCCGCCTGTCAGCGTCAAATGGCGTCGCGGTGTCGTCGCGGTGACAGTGACGTCACGTCCGTGTGCGCTATTTGATTAGCGTCGCGCTAATATCGGTCACGTCGCGTCCTCCGCGCTCTAGAGGCTATCTATATTGCATATCGCTTCACAACGGATTTGGGACGATCGTCGGGAAGGGTGTGAATGATTTAGGACATGCGCAGACTGCGGCAGGTATCGGGGCGAGCCCTGGTGGGCAATGCGCGCACTACACACAAGGATAGGCGTGGGAAGACACCCATCCGCTTGTACTAGATGCTAAGTGTGCTGGCTAGTGGCGCTCTACCTCGTCAGTTTATGTAGTCCACAGTTATTAAAATTGTATGAGAGTTTCTGCCATATATTTTAGACCAACCTAGCAGATTACTTGCATTGTTCTACTTTTCGTCAGTTTGAATTGACTTTTATGTTAAAGGGATAACCGTAGGAGATATTTGAAGTGAAAACATGTGAACTTAATTTTAGTGTACACACCAAAATACTGGACATATGTTTTGTTTACAAATTTTCGAGCGGCGCAATGTAGCACCGGAGTACTAAACGGCAATCAATGATTAATTACTGCACCAATATGTATCGGTTGGATATGTAGGATCAAATCTAGCTACGTGATTTGGCTTTGAAGATGTCATGTTCTTATCGGATTAGGCAACTTTAAAGCAGGATATCATTATACATATATATATATATCATGATATGCATATATATATATGTATAACTATATATATATCATGATATGCATATATATATATATGTATAACTATATATATATCATGATATGCATATATATATATATATATGTATAACTATAAGGATATCCTGCTTTAAAGGATATAAAATATACATCCCATCCTATTCACCTTATACGTAGATAGACACGCAACCATACACAAACATGAAGACATGTGACTGAGTGGGATATCACTTCATGATGCCGGCGGCCTAATTTCCCAGTGGGGCAGCACTATAAAGTCGCCATGCGTGCGTACTGTCACAAGTCGGTACCCATCCTGATATGACCTTAGATGTTGCCAAGACGTAAACCTCCAACAGCCTTCAAACCAGCAAACTAGGAATCGCGATTGGTGTTGTTCCCTGCGTGGAGACAGCCGCGCACATTGCGCATGCGCGAAGCGGCCAGGGCCGACTCCGCAGTCATCTTGCATGCACGGCTTTCACTCAACAGTTAGCCTTCAATGCTTACCACACACCAATGGCAATGCTGTCTGAAGTAGCACCATGCTGACAACTTGGTCAGATAAGACTAAGAGGGTCCGTAATCAAAGTTTCTGCGCGATTTTAGACTGCATTTTGGTTTCACTTAGATGTAGCCAGTCTCATATAAGTATACATCCATACCACTCTGTGTATATAATCCGTAATGGTTAGAAACTTATCAAGACTAACCAAGCTACAATGTGAGATGGCTTAAAATGGTGTACTACGTGAGCTATTACAGACACCACTGTGTGTGTGTATGGGGGGGGGGGGTAACTTGTAAGTTACCGGTGCTAACAACCTCACCTATGGAGTCGCCATGTGAGAGAGTGCCACACAGAACGGGTTAATTGACCCCCCTTCGTTCACCACAAAAACACAGTATTAATTAACCTCCATGAAATGGCTGGGAATGGTATTTTAGAGCCTCTAGATTTCAAAATTTACTCAGGGGGCAGACCCCGGCACCCCCTAGTGCCTCACACCTTCGGAACTTGTTCATTCCAAGAAGTTATCTCTTCATCACCCCAAACAAATCTGAACCCCAAATTAAAAATTCTTGGCTACGGCCCGGAAAACCTTGAATTCTAATACAACCCAAAATAAAGATTCCTACGTATGGCCCTGATAACCTTGAATTCTATGTCACCTGCGTAATGCTACTAAAGTACTAGCTCACCAATCCAGGACCCAAGCAGTGCCCTGGAATGCTGGTCTTTTCTCCTACAATGCCGGGTATTGCAACCACAACATTCAACTGCGATGGATCCTGCTGTGTATGCATATAAATAACCCCAGATGAGGATGGCGTCAACAGCTAGAGTACTGACATAACAATCCCATATGAAACTATTTGCACAAAATGCCGTGTGTGGTAGTGAAGTTTGGGGCGGAATTATGTGAAGCAATATTACTTTTTTTCTTCTTTTTTTCTTTTCATATTTTGTACTTTCCTACACTGCTCACTACACAACTTTTGGAAGTCGGGTTTTTTTTCTCTCTCGCGGCGGCAGACATGACACATCTCGTATTCACTCCGCTCGCGCAAACTTCGTTACGATAAACGCGCAGTAATCTTCTTTTACGCCCGATTCCCCATGCAGCCGAGCGAGCAAAATCGAATGTCTGGCGCAGTGTGGGTGTGTGAGCGGGGGAGAATGGGTAAAAAATAGCAGTGTCATCAATCTCATATTAGATGTTCGATTTCGAGCGGGTATGCGGGTATTTAGCGATGGGTGGGTGGATGGGTGGTGGAGTGAGTGGGGGTGGGGTGATTGGGTGGGGTGCGGGGGGGGGTGGGTGATTGCGACGCACGCGCCCACATGCCTACGACTGGTACTGGTGAATGGGTGGGTGGGGTGGGTGGGGAGGGTGGGGGAGTGGGTGGGATGGGGGCGGCGGATTGCGACGCATGCGCACACATGCCTAAGACTGGTACTGGTGGATAGGTGTGGGGGGAGTGGGGGAGTGGGGCAGTGGGGCAGTGGGGGAGTGGGGGAGTGGGGGAGTGGGGGAGTGGAGGGGGATTGCGACACATACGCCCACATGGCTAAAGGGCGCATTCCTTACACGCGGTATGAGGTATGCGAATGCGAATGCGAATGCGACACAAAATCAAAACGCCTTGAAACCTATGAGCTACATTCCTTACACGCGTATGTGAATGCGAATGCGTTTTTCCGATCGGTCCATGTAGCGATCGGTGCAGCATGTGGCATGCGGCATGCGGCAAGTGGGGTGCGAATAGAAACCTGAGTCTGATGTGTCCATTAGTTTAACACTAGGAGAGGCGACTGAGCATTACGGAATGGCCTAGAGGGGTGCCGTGTACATAGTGATTAGTGTGTGCTTATAAGGGGGAAGGAGGCGGGAAGGTGAGAAAGCCGTGAGGGGAAGAGAGAGGAGGGGAGAAAGCCGAGGGGAGGATGGCAGGGAGGTGAGAAAGCAGTGAGGGGAAGAGAGAGGAGGGGAGAAAGCCGAGGGAAAGCTACCAGATTCACAGAAATATGAATACTTATCTATAAATTGGCAATAATATAGCCAGTTGTGTGCCGCATGCCGCATGCCGCATACCGCGTGTAAGGAATCATGCCATTCGCATACCGCATGCCACATGCTGCATACTGCGTACCACATGTAAGGAATGCCCGCTTAATGGTGCAGTCACACTACAATGCTTCTCCCGGCGACCCGTCAGCGTTGAAAATAAAATCTTGCGCATCGAGAAACGTCCAACTTTTCGGCGGTTTGGGGAAAAAGTTTGGCGTCAGCGCGCCGCGTTATTCCCACGCGGCCAACAGGTGTCGACGCGTGAGGAAAAAAAAAAAAGAAGAAGTTTGGCGTGACATCTTCATATGGCCTTATATGTTGCTCGGGCGTAAAACAGCAATGGCCCAGTTTGGCGCAACGTGTGGGAACGACCGTGCCACGTGTGCGGCGACTGCCTAGCATTCCCATAACGATATTCCAGCGATGGCGACGTCCGGGGTGGCACTTAGTGCTATAAAAGAAGCAGGGCCGTGGAGTAGCGATGCTGTATCAGCGTATCTACCGCAGACGGTAATCTCCGCAGTACCACATTATAGTTCCTCGGAACCTCCGGAAGCAAAAACAGCAGAGCCGTTATTAAATTAAAGGCCTCCAACTGATTAATAAATTGTAATGCCTCTATCACCTCGACTGGGTATTCTGCCGCATGGTATGCAACTGGGGAGAAAGCCCCTCCTGCTTTTAGCGTAGAATCACACTCTATCACCCAATTAGTAACCGGCTTCAGAGGAAGAAGAACAACCGTATTGAACTTCACTGCAAAGTTCAAGAACCAGTCAATATCCTTCATGATTTCATCCGAAAACGGATGCTGGCCAGAATTCGGCGACGCCCTAATTGCTGCTAACACACGGTTCATAAACGCCCTCGCAGGCTTCACACACTTCGCAACATGTTGCATTTTTCCCGCTATACTCTGAAGTTGCTTCTTCGAAGCAACCCGTTTGTCTTTCCAAGCCCGACACTCACTGAGGACTTCTGCCAGGTTCTCCTCTGGAATAGTTACAGTCATATTAACAACATCAATAACGAAACCTAGCCAACATAGCTTGGTAGAGGGAGGAGTACATTTAGCCGGAGCTAGAGCCAAACCTAGCCTGTCCGTCACTTCAAAGAAAAAATCATAAGCCTGTAGCGCTCTTTCTCTAGTATTTTCGACTCCGACAAAATCATCCAGGTAACATAAGCAGAAAAAACCTTTCTGCCGCATTAACCAGACTACCGCCCTCGTGGTCCTCGCACATGCAAGGGCAGATGTGCTGCACCCAAATGGAGGAGCAATATCAATAAAGATTTCATCGTTCAGCATTATCCCTAATAGTGGAACCGACAGCGGGCACACCCTTAATTGCCTATAAGCACGGGCCAGATCCGCCGCCCAGAGATATGAGGACGTGCCGGTAACCACCAGTCTATCCGACAAGGTCGTTACAGATGGAAGGGAAAAAGAAAAAGGTCTACCTTGGTAGAAACCCTTCTTAATTCCTGAATTTACACTAGCCCCCAAAGGGAAGCTAAGGTCTATTATTATTCATTTTTCATTTGAATCTTTCTTAGGCCTTGTCATTACAGGACTTATCTGCAGCCAGGGAGAAAACGGAGCCTCCTTAAACGGACCCAGCATAGCATCAAAGCCACACTCTTTCTTTATAAAGGAAGCTACATGTGTTATAAGCTCGTGATGAGGCGCATGATTCTTCAACGTAGGAGTTGGAGGAAAACTAGCTGAATAGTCTATTGGCCACCCAAATTCTAGATGGTCAATCACTTGTACATCTGGATAATCAGTAAGCAACTCTTTCCAACTAGCAATGTTCAACCCCGATGGCACCGGAACTTTCGCTGCAAGATAATTAGGAAGTCCCGTTAGTCTGACCGCAGCAAAAATATCAAAATAGGACTTAAAATCTAACCATGCGTTAGGAACAGCCTCGGGCCAAAACGACAGCAAAGTCGGCCTATAATCTATCGGTGTGGGGGGGGGGGCGTATGCTTCCGCAGCTGAACCCGGCAATGGGTCGTCGACAAACAAGAAACCTGGATCAAAGCAATCACACATAAAGTCAACAGATAAGTCATCAGAAGTAACAAAATCAATATCACGATTGAAATTTTCAAGAGCAGGCACAGTCAAACATGTAGGCAAGGAAGGAGACAGAACAGGATCATCATCACGATCGGAGCCAACTGGAAGCTCACATGAGTCCGGCAACACAGAGTTTCTATGACCCAGTGCCCCAGAGCCGCTGACCAGCTGATCAGCACCGCCAGCACCGGCCACAGCTGGCGTCACTACTTTATTGTTGTTATTACAGTCTTCAGTCGCGCGCCATTGCTCGTCATTGTACCGCCCCTCCGGACACTGGCAAAGAGACTTCTCGTGTACCTGAACACTGGAAACCGTAGACACAGGCAAATCTACACTCACTTCCGGGGTAGCTGCTGCAGGCACCTGAGGCGCCTTCTTGTCAAGGAACCGCCTCTTCTTTAGGCAGTCCTGCTCACGGTGGTTCAAAATCCTTTTATACCGTAACGCGCACCAAGCACAATTATGGATAAATCGACCAGGCAACACTCCATGTGAATCAGTAAAGCCACACGCATCCCCCCAATTCCACTTATGACACGGAACACCGTTCACTTCTTTCACATAATCATCCCTAGGATTGATCGGCTGAGATGTTTGCTGTTGTTGTTGTTGCACAGTCACAAGTGACGCCGACTGCACCACTGGTGTCACACTTGACAGCTGCTTCCCAACAGCTGACTGATAGGAATACTGTTGGAATGCCGCCTGCGCCTGCTTCATGGCCGCCGAACAGACGTCCCGTTGCAGATCTTTAATTGCTGTCTCGTTTTCCCAGTCGTTCTTTATCCTACCAGCAGCCATACGCTTAAACACCTTCTCGGACCACCGACGACACGTCGGCCAGTCCCAGGTCTCAGCGAGCTCCGCCAGCTCCTCTTCATGTTGTGACAACGTCGGCAGCCACCCCGGCGGAAGCGAAGGATGAGCAGCCAACCTCTTCAGCGCACCGAAATACTCCGGCCATGTTGCTTCACCCATTGGTATCGGTCTACATGCATCACCACGCGTAATGAAGGTATGTGGTTGAAAAACTATACCTTTTGGCTTCTTTACTGCTGCTGAGCCGTCCAACAGCAACTTCACCAATGCCGACGCGGTCTCCTGAGCCTGCACCGCTGACGCCACCGGCGGCACCGGAGGCACGTCAGAACCAGGCACCGGCACTACCTGTGGAAGCACAGGGGGCGGGGCCAACACTGGCGCCGCCGCCATTGCCCCGCCCACAACCTCGACTCTCTGTAGCTGAAGAGGCCCCCTCGGGGGACTTTGAACTGCCGCCTCCCCAGGCCTATGTAGAGGGGCCACCAATGGGGGAAACACCACCGGCGACCTCGGCGGTGACGGCAGACTTTCAACGAATTCACGCCTGCTCCGCCGTACGACGCTCCTAGACTCCAAGTCCGCCACTCGTACTGCTAAGTCTCTATTCCTTAGTAACACCTCCTTTTGCATTTCAAATACCGTCATACTATCAGGGTCTGGAAAATCCGGGGCAGCCGAAGTTGACGGTACCGGTTCATTGTTAGAAGCCACGGCACCGCCCCTCCGACCAAAGGGTGTATCCCCCCTTTCTACATGCAACACTCGGACACTTTTCCTCCTTACTTTCGAGACTTTTCCTAATGTAGACTTGCCCTTGCCAGTCTGCTTGCAACTCTTGTCTTTTTTCGGCGCCATACCAGCTCTTCACCCTCACCACACATTAAATCCAACACCGTCGTATGTGTACCCAATGAAGCGACTTGCAGGGAGGAAGACTGGCGTGAAAGTGAAGTGCAAGACACCAGTGAGTATGAAGTAAAGAGTAGAAGAAAATAGTACCAAGAAAGTAGTGCCCGTGTTCCCGCCAGTAAATTATCCATGTTGACACGCCAACATGCGTAATCTCTTCAAAGAAATCAATCAGGTCCATTCCCATAACACCAGACAGATAACTAACATACATGACAAACAGACTAGAAACAAATATGGCAAAATAACAGCGAAAACCAAGGAAACAATATCTGGAACTCAATACCAGTAGAAATTAGAAATCTTAAAACTATGAAAAACTTCTGTAAAAAACTAAAGATTAGCTATCTCAATGCATACTAAATCAATTACCAGTAAAGAATATATATAATAGGACTAGGCCAATAATTTAAAATATCAAGTGGCTATGGTAAAGAACATAAAATGTACCCCTATTAACATATATGCAAAATAACTACTGATAAGTAAGTACATGAATCCATGAAATGATATATATATATATATATATAATATTCCTATCATTACTTTGTTTTTACTACTTGTGAAGAGATGCATCAGTATCTCATCATAATCATTAGTTAAAAATGTAGCTTAAGTTTAATCATCTGTTATTGTCATCACTTGTTCATTCACATCACGGAGACCAGCTAGATAAGCATTGCTTTTTTGGGATCCTTTCTGTCTGTAAGGAATTTGTATGCATTTATTGTATTACCACAGTTTATTGTAAACATACCTTACAGAGAGTTAAAAAAAAAATTAAAATTGAATTGAACAGTGGTAGTGGTGAATATACCTGTGAGAGGTGGGTTCCGGGGCGGGTTGTAGCGAATGGGGGCGCTGGGTGGAGACTGGGGAGTGTGTGTGTGTGTGACGGATGGGGTGGGTGTGTGTGGCGGGTGTGTGTGTGGGGTGGGGGGGGGGGGAAACTCCTGGCACCAGCTACTAACGGTGGCGTGTTCAGCATGGCCAAATCCCACTCCCCCGGCACGACACAAGCGCGGCTTGAATTGCAAATCACTGCGATTTCACCCACACTGCCAGCGAAGCCTATTTGCGGGTAATCAACACTTGTTGCGATATTTGATATGCCGCGCTCCCAAATCGGCGCCGCCATATTATTCAATAGCGCGGATGACGCCAACACGAGCAGGGCGCCGGATAGCTGCAGTCACCGGCATTGCGCATGTGGGATCTGTCGCGCCGAAGCAGGCAACTCGCGGAGTGCATTCACCAGTTGCAGATAGACCCAGACGGGATGGCCGAATGAGTTGAGCGTCCGTCTCCCGTTTTGGTAGATCGTAGAATTTGAACGCACGGGTTCGAACCCTGGTCGAATCAAACGAATGACATAAAAATTGATACCTGTCGCTTCCTAGCCTGGCACTTGGCATTATTACTATTAGGATAGGGCAAGGACTGGTTGGCTCAGTGTCAGGATAATGTGACTGAGTGGGACATCGGGTCATGGTGGTTGGTGGCCTGGTCTCCTAGTGGGGTAGCACTATAAAGTCACCATGAGTGCGCACTGTCACAATTCGGTACCAATCCTGACATGGCTTCAGATATGTTGCCAGGACATAAAACTCCAACAACTAACCAACAAGTTGCAGATAGCGCGGATTTACGCAGTTAGGGGCGTCCAACGTTGTCATCATGACTTCAGATATGTTGCCAGGACGTAAAACTCCAGCAACTAACCAATAAGTTGCAGATAGCATGGATTTACGCAGTTAGGGGCGTCCGACGTTGTCATCATTTTCACCGTCGCACAAAGCGTACGATGGGGTGGGGGTGGGGGTGGGGGGTGGGGGTGGGGGTGGGGATGGGGGGTGGGGGGAGTGTTCAGTATTTATTACCTCTATCCAATAATGAAATGTTGATGATTAATTTACATTAGATTAAATTATATATACTACTTTGGGTGTAGGGAGGGGACCTGGAAAGTAGTAAGTACTCTTTGTACGACCATGGAAATGTTGACAACATTTTAACGGCCCCCTTAGTGTGATCGCGGATGGTGCTAGGCAATGCAAGCAAGGACACATTAGGGCAACACACCACATCAAGATACCAGCTGACATCCATATATATGTTTATCTTTATATATCAATAATTAGTATATCATAGGAATAAGAGACAAACAAGTAATAGTGGCTTGAAAGTATAGTCTCTGGGAAGAGCTAACCGCGTCTTGCCTAATTTAAAAAAAAGTGCAGACTGGTACATGCATGAGTTCTTCATTGCCATTACATAATTCTACCAGGATATTCATCAAGTGACCAAGTAAAATATTGATACACCGGTAGCCGGAGGTTTACTAGCGACCGGAAGTGCAACAGTAGTTGGAATCGTACCAACAATCGAGAATTTACAGGGAAAATGTGCAAAACCACCAAGACTGGACTGGACGACTTGCTTCAATCACTTATTTGAGGTTAGCATTTAAATGATTATTTCTACCAAAGCACAGAGAACCTGCTATAATTCCTTTAGAAAATAATAGTTGTTTGCACAAATGTGGTGGCATATGTATTATGGGACATACGCACACATATTTACCCCTCCAAGCCAAGAAAAGGTGAAACCTGAAATCAGGCCCTTCTACAGGCCGAGTGATGAGGTCGCCATATTTAATTATCTATCTATTATAAGCACCTATGGCCACCCCCACCACCATCCACATGCTCCTTTACCTACTGCCAACAAACCAAGTTATCCACCTTACAAATTATTTGCCCAGCAAATTCAGAAAATGTATATCAGTCTAGTAGTATTGCTATAGACATTAGACACTAATAAAGACTTACTAGACTACTAAATGACTGAAATGTACAATCCTCCAAGCATAGTTTATCCCATCATTACTAACAACGTACTTACTCAAAGTATTTCATGTAGTCAAAAACACACCCGAGGTATTAACCTTACAAGCTAACCACACTCTATCTAACAGAATAAATAAACCATTCTACTAACACTCCATCTCAAAATGTTATCTCCAACAACATGACAATTATGCAATTCACAACACAGTAGGCATACAAATGTATGAAGGGAAACTATGCACCTAACCACTCTGTAATGTAAAGGTCTAATCAGTACACATGTATGTATCTGTATCAATATCAATACACATGTATATAACTACTATTTTTATATGTGAATTGTCAAACTATACCATATGTAAGTCTTGGAGTGATTAATATTCTTATTTCAGCTGACTTGAGCTAGCTGCTGGTGACAATATCACACTACATATACATATATTGTAAATAACTGTATTGTCACATGGCTGGAAGACAGTGCCATGGCGCTGACAAAAGACTTTATTCAAAGAATAAACTATATTTACAAAGAAACAAAATCAAAAATATTTACAACATCAAATCGCACTGTTATCGTATATGATTATTCACTGCATTGCATTGTACCACCCATTTCTGCTGAATAATAATTATGGTCGCGTTTCATAATTGTTTGGGTCCACTCTCGAGTCATATTACTACTACTCACAGTGCACGGTGTGAGCCTGCCTCAGTAGTCAAATAAGGGTCAGGTAACAAGTCCGCCTCATTGATTACGCAATCCACAAAATGGACATAAGTAGCATAAATCACGTCATTGAGAGGGGGCGTGGTAGTGATGTGGTGATTTATGTGTGAGTGTAATGTGTGTGAGTGTCGAGTAGGCATGCAGGAGTGGTGGTGGTGTGGGGGGGGGGGGGTGAAGAGGGTCGAGCATGCAGGCAGGCAGGAGTATGGGTGGGTTGCAGGCAGCGTGGTGGTGGGTGGGGGATGGGGGATGGGGGAGTGAGGTGGGTGATGGGGGGTGCCGAGTGGATTAGAGTGTATTATCCCGCGTGGGTGGGACCCAACAATGGGCGCTCTGTAACAATAGTGATAATAAACCGGTTGCAACGGGGTTCAGCGCTCCATTGTGCGGACGGTGGCCAATTGTCCGGCGCACCGGCCCGCTCTTTAAACATATCTATCGACCGGCCTCAACGGAGAAGGCGACTGCGCCGCTCAGAGGCCCCGGCGCCAAACCAGCGCGCACCGACAAGAATTCAATTAATTCAATTGTGGAAGTTACGTAAGCATCTGGCCAGGCGAGGGCGCCGCGGGAGGAAGTGGTCACGTGACTGGGCTTCGGCAGGAAGTCAGTCCCTTAGTGCGTGCCTGTGTGTGTGTGTGCGGTGTTTATGCCGGAAATGTGGGTGTATGTGGGTGGGTGGGTGAGTGGGGTGGGAGGGGGCGTGTGTTGCGGGGAGACGTGAGCGGAAGGCAGGAAGTATGCTGCAAGATTTACATTCAGATAACGGGTAGATAACGGGCAGATAACGGGCAGTAGGCAGAGAGATATAAGGTTGATTAAAGTTGCATAGTCCGATGGTTTTGAATTTCTGTGTTTTTTTTTAGACAAACATATTAAACTACCTTATAATCTACCCAACATTAGCTTGAAAGTTGAAGTAACTTAGACTTACAATGGCTAACTTTTGGGATAGTTGAATTGCAAATATGGAAAATTACCAAAGACTTCTGAAATAACCAGTTCAGTTAAAAAATTCCTCAGTCTTCCCTTTTATGTGGTGACAAATAATAAAAGAAAAGCACATTTATATAGCGCCCGATCAAGCAAGCCGTTCTCAGGTGCTTTACATAACAAACAAATATACAGGAAAATAAATTTCACCTAGTTAAAAGCAGATTTAAACAAACGTGTCTTAAGACCTTTTGTAAAAGCACCAACAGATTTACAATCAGTGATATATCCTGACAGAGCATTCCACAAATGTGTAATAAGAGTAAGAGCATCAGTACCTCAGTTAGATATGTAGAATCAAATCTAGATAATTGCTTTGGTTTTGAAAATTGGATGTTTTCATCGAAATATACAGCTTTAAGAACCAGGGGAAGTATGCAAGGATGAAAGGGATGGCGCGTGAGTCGAGGGAACACACATAGAAAAGCGCAGGCAATTTGGGGGATTGTGGGAGGAGCACATGAAATTATAATGCCTCGATTTGCTGGTTTGGCTTCAAACAGAAGCCCAGTCACGTGGCTACTACTAATATTTTTTGTTGTTGAAGATTTATACTGCCTATCATGGATAAGCCTGAATAGGCTTGTTTTCACCATTAGACAGTTTGTCGATAGAAAGCCTGAGCCTACACTTTTACCGACCTAAGGGATTTTTAACCGCCCACACCACATAGACATGGTATGAGAGCAACTGGCCTTTGATGATGCTGTAAGTTATACACAGCGGTGGAAATCCATATGGCAGAGATGGGGGCATGGGGAATCGAACCACTGACCTTCAGATTAGGAGTCCGACCTAGAAAAAAGTCAGACACGCTAACCACTCCGCCACAGAGACCACCACATTACACCCCCATTCTCCACAGTGCGTCGTGATCAGAGCTGCTAAGTGCTTGAGTTTCCTTTATATCTTGAGATAAATCTATTCAGTTGATCGCTATAATCTATAGCATAATCTATCTTACTTTACTTTAAAGACACTTTTATTTTGAATTGCCAACTTTGAAGATATTTGAAGTGCAATCATAGAAAATTAGTTGTGGTATGCATGCCAAAATTCGGATACCATAGGTTTCAGCAGTAACAGTTCTATTAAATTGACTTATTTACCATTCTGTGCAGCAATATATATGCTTGCTCTCTACATTCATGTTTAAGTTAGATATGTAGAATCAAATCTAGATTAGCTTAAAGCTGCATAGTCCAATGAAATATCAAATTTTCAAAATCAAACCAATTGTCTAGATTTGATTTTACATATCTAACTTAGATACTGATGCACTTATTAAGCATTTCTTTCTGCATAGAAGGCAATACTGAGTCAATTTAACATAACATGTTACTGCAGAATTCTATGGTGTCATAATGTTGGCAAGCTTGCCAAAACTAATTTTCCATGTTTGCATTCAAAATATCTAAAAGATTTACCATTTAAAATAAAATAAACTTTGAACTAATGTAAAGTAGATACTAGTGATTGATCTAATATATTTATCTCAGAAAAAATACTGAAATTTAAAACCATCAGACTATGCAACTTCAACGAGTGTATGCTTTCATCGGACTATGCAGCTTTAACTAGCTGCAGAATAGCAAAAGCTTCCAAGATGATATTGCACCAACGACGTCTTGTAGCGAACTGTTTGATGAATTCCATGCGTGTGTAACTATGTGTTGCTTAAATAAATGGGAGGGTGTTGTGGGGGGGGGGAGCGAGAGTCTGATAGCCATAGTGGGGCTGGGGGGGGGGGGGGACAAGCTGTTTCCGGTGGCGACATCCCCGGATGGGACAGCACGAGCCTCCCTGTGTTGATCCTCTACATACATAATGTCTCGGCCTACACAAGTCACGCCACAAGAATGTCTCAAACCCACTGAACATCCGCTATCAGATTGCCCCCCAGTAGAAGATGCTGCGCATGCCATTATGCAACACAACTGCAACTAGCTACCGGAAGTACCTTCATCTGGCTCCGGTGGAGATGGTGTTACTACTGCTAATTCACTGGTATGTATATACTGATGTAGGCCTATATGTAATATAATGTAACGCATTATTGATAGAAAATGACCTTTACGAGTACAAAGTATGCATAACTCTACTATCTTTGTCGGCGAGTGATTAAGCCTCCCCCTCTGTTGTACTTCTGCAATGATCTAAGTGTTCATCTGTCTCCAGTGGAGATGGCGCTAATTCACTGGCATGTGCATAACGACATAGGCCACATCATCATCATCATCATCATGAAAGCTGCTTGCAAAAGTGTTGAAGTGCTGCTGGCTTTTGCAAGTTACCAGCGACACTCTCTCGGGGAGCAAATAGAGCTTTCACACCGGCAAGAACATGTCAAGACAGGTGCAAAACTATTTGTCCCTGCAGTGGCTGGTCGGGAGATGTTGGGAGTTCCATACATCAACCGCCCTTAATGCTGCCACAGTGACATGGTTTTCTGTTTAGGGTTTGCTCCTTTAGCCTTTGGTTCTGTCAAGAACCTGTACCACAAGGCAGGGGTTTACAACTCTGCAGGGCAGGGGCATCAACTCTCTGAGGTATTGCTATACCTGCAATACCTGCATACCCGACATAGGCCTATATATAATATATCTAACGCAATATTGATGCAAAATTACCTCTGTCAATACAAAGTATTTATAACTGTACTATCTATGTCAGCGAGTGACGAAGCCTCTGCCTGTTCTCTACAACTGCAATGATCTAGGTGCACGGTTCAGCACTCCAGTTACTTCCGGTTCCGGTGAACTCACATAAGATAGTCCAAACGCACACACACACACGAAAAAAATCCTCCGGTGCGAGTGAGGTTTCGCAAGTCGGTTAGGGATGAGGAGACTGGGTGGCGGCGCCACCGGTCACAAGCATGAGGCAGAGGAAGCAGAACATGAATAATCGGTGCAATATATATCAAATTTAATTTAATTTGAAAGTGAGAAGCGAGTGACCACTAGGGGTCAGCTTGTCAAGAGTCAGAGTCGGCGGAATGCAGAGAATGACCGACTAGTCAGTATATCGAGTCAGTTTGGTATATGAGAATCGGTGTCAGGAAACCGACCAGAACCATTAGGAGGCATTCTTAATGTATACACACATAATAAATGCTATAGTACATATATATAATATATATATATATGTACTAAACTACTATATATATATATAATCAATCAATCAATAGTTCCGTCGTCTAGTCGAGGGTTGGATGCAATGGTTCTCCACTTGTCCCGATGGTGTGCTGTTCACTGTGAAATATTTGTAAACCATGATGTTCTTGGTCTCCCTCTCCCTCTGCTGCCATTCACCTGCCCTTCCAACAGTGTACGGTATATTGAACTCTGATGAATGATGTGGCCAAAATAAATAAGTTTCTTTGTCTGCATAGTGGCAAACAAGCTTTTCTTATTTTTAATTTTGCTGAGAATTTCTTTGTTGGTGATCTTCTTTGTCCATGATATTTTCAACATCCTTCGATAAGTCCACATCTCAAATGCTGCTAAACGTTTGTACATTTTCTTAGAGATTGTCCATGTCTCAGCCCCATACATTAGAGTAGACCACACATAACACTGAAGAATACGCTATATATATAATACATTCACATAATAAATTCTATAGTACATATATATATATATAATACATTCACTTCCCCGCCCTTCTACTCGCATAATACGTTATACATCACATATATATTACAGATATGACATTTAGTAGCTGTCTTCAAAGGATAAATATGCGTCCAGACCAATGTTGTCGTGTCATAGCAAGTGTCCTGCCCGCGGAGTGACAGTGAAATGAGACAACAGTTCGGACACTGGATAAATGTTCACAGATGGCAAGGTGTTACTGTTAGCCAATCACGGGAGTCGCTGAAGATTCGCGAGCATCGCAATTTGGTCACATGAATGCAGGTCCGCGATGAACGGAAACTACCGCGGACTGTTTTAAAAAAAAAATCCAGGTATTTAAATGTACCATGAGCAGTTCTTGTTAGCAAATATCCATTGCAATACAGGTATCCTATAGATTGGCAATATGATGATTGATGGAAACTATATGTATTTGAGAAGAGCATTTTGTCATAATTATTATAATATACTTGATAATAATGCATCTTTCTCTCATCCCCCCCGCCTTCTCTCTCTCCCTCTCTCCTCTCTCTCTCTCTCTCTCTATTCTGTATATATTCAGTGAAACCTCTCTAAATCGACTGACCATGTGACCGACTTTAAATGATCCATTTAGGGAGGTGGTCAGCTTAGAGAGATTTATTTTTATCATTACAATGGTATTATATGAGCGATCGTTTTGGACCTAAATAAAGCGATCAATATAGGGGAGAAGTCGATCTGTGGAGGTGTTCGGTTAGAGAGGTTTTACTCTCTTTATATATATATATATATATATATATATATATATATATATATATATATATATATATATCTTCGTCAGTACGTATCTACATAATAACTATCGTATTGTAAGCGGACATAAGTGGTGGCCATTTCCATCTGCAGATTATACCCCAGGCGCCGAACGCTGCCATGGCGGTTATAATATGGGCATAATTTGCTTCAATTGATCTCTGGCTCCGAGACGGTGAGGCGTCGTCGTAGTCGGCTAGTGTGTAATACCAGCACGCGTTGTGCTTGTGTTATAAGTCAGTGACACATCGTAGATAGGGTGTTTGGCATGCAGGCTTTCTCGTCTAACTTGCTAAGGGGCCATTCAAAGTGTTCAACATTTTCACGCTGTTGCGAAGCTACTACTTTTCTAGACATTTAAATACAATGTTTTAAATATCAACATGGTATTAAATGATAAAAGTCACAAATGACTAAAAGTGAAACTCCACCCCCACCCCCATCATGATAAACTGTGTATGACCACGGAAGTGTTGATAACTTTGGACGACCCTGAGCTGTCCTCATTTATATATTTCCACCACCTGCCCTCTCCACCTCTACCACCCATCAGCTCATCATTGTGCCTGAACAGATGGTAGACTTTTCCCCCATTGCAATGCAGCAAACTCTTCCTGCAGTATTACCCCCGATCACATGAGGCATCTGGGTCAGAACCAGGTCAGGTTGACTGACCTCGTGACCTTCCAGCCCTTAGGGCGGTGACTGCCGGTCGAGTATATATGTCTTCACTGCCTCCTTCTGGCAGTGTTGTTTACCACATATGACCTGGTGTTGGTCATCTTGATACTAGCCACTGGGCGCGGTGGCCGAATCGGTAGAGCACGGGTCTCGCGTGAGGGAGATCAGGAGTTTGATTCCCAGGCTAGTCAAACCAATGACTTATAAAACTGATACTTGTCGCTTCCTAGCCTGGCACTCAGCATTAATAGGATACCACAAGGACTGGTTAGCTCAGTGTCAGAATAATGTGACTGAGTGGGATAATCGGTACAGTGGCCTGATTTCCCAACGGGGCAGCACTATAAATTAAAAGTATAAAGTCGGCATGAGTGCGCACTGTCACAAGTCACCCTTCCTGATATGACCTTAGATGTTGCTAGGACCTAACATAACAGCAAACAATCATACTAACAATCCACATCGAAGCAGCAGCAGGAGGGAAATCTCATACAGTGATAGACAGAGATAGACAAAGCCCCAGATGATGTCCGTCACTTGGTCGGTATTGTGGTCATTGCCCTCACCATAAACCAGATACACAAACAATTGGCATGAAACTGAAATGTAAGTCATGAATGCCCAGGTCCGAGTGCTCGAAGTTAAGGTTGCGCATGACGGCTCAGCGTTGGAGTTGGAGCTCACTGAAGCTGATGGTGTCATCTGTAACATTGTCAATGCTAGTGGCCATACCCAGATCACTCCTCCAATTTATCGCAGCCTCCTTCCTTGTTCCACATGAAGCATGCTCTCTTGTCATCATTCTCGAAAGAATTGAATGAGTTTGCAGCCAGCACAGCAACCACAGAATTCTTGGCCTTTGGATGCATTGTTTCACGGCCAAAGTGAATCAACCTGGCAGTATATGAATGGCCTATAGCGATTATTGACAATCTCTCATTGTAAACAGTGCACCAAGGAGCACCAGCTATGGTCACTAGGGGTAGCTTGAGAGCCAAGGTCAACCAGCGTGGCACAGTGCGCCTTAAGTATTACAAAGTGACAGGGTTAGCATGACACTTTACAGGCAATGAAAAGTTGGTTGTTGGAGAGTTTCTTTAAGTGTTTTTTTTGTGATGGTGTATTTATGCTGCCCAGAACTGTTAAATCTAAGGACGTTTGCGTCCTGGCAACATTTAACTTCTAAGGTCAATGAAAAGAGAGACAATCAATGTGGCAATTTGACACTCGCTTTGGTGCTGGTATATTTAATGTTTTGTTTGTTTAACGACCCCCACCCCTCACCCCACCCCACCCCAGCATAAAAAGTATACATCGGCTATTGGGGCAGTATATATTTAATACAATCCCCCAAGCAGCGGTGCGGAAAACGGACAGTATGTACGAGCAAAGGATTTAGATAAGAAGGTGTTATTATTTGGGTGACTTTCTGGTTGTAGCCAACACACAGGAATAATGTATGGAATCGGTGAATCACTACCCCCCCCCCCCCCCACCACCACCCCGTCGCTGCGATCATTAAAATAACTTGGGTTTGCAGTGAACTTTAATCTTACCCACCACCAACATATTGTTTGGACTCAGAGGAATCTTCTGATGCGTATCGTTTGATAGTGTTACAATATTCTGGTCTTGTGTAATCGTGTGGTAGTGTGTAATAATTAAATAATCATTCTCGATTACCGAAACTATTTGGTGGTAGGCGAGATTAAGTTATTATTTGCTGTTGGTGTCATATTACACACGTGTCTAATTGGATTGTTTTTTTTATGTTATTTGCACATTTACACTATCTACCCATTTGTAATTTTATGTGCACACTTACACTACCTACCCATTTGTAATGGAAGACATATAGGAAACTGTCATATTGAATTAAATAATGCTGTTAGTGTATATAGTATATATAACCCCAACAAACAACTCAATTTAATGTGGAGGTGTGCTGGAAAGTGGCCAGCATGCGCTGAATGAACAGAGTGCTACACAAATCAATGACTTGTCAATTCCTAGCCAGGTGCTCGGCATTATTAAGATAGGGCAAGGACTAGTTGGCTCAGTGTCAGGATAATGTGACTGAGTGGGATATCAGGTCATAATGCTGGCAGCATGGTCTCGTAGTGCAGCAGCACTATAAAGTTACCACGGGTGTGCACTGTCACAAGTCGGTACCAGTCCTGATATGACCATAGATGTTGCCAGGACGTAAAACTCCAACATCTATCCATCCATACAGAGTGCTACATGTCGTCATCAGATTGTCACACTGGGCGAGTGCCTCTCTCCGCCATTCCCATGTATTAATCGCCCACCCTGCTGCAACTACCCAACCTCAGTGCACACATTTTAAGTTCCCACAGCTAACACAGGCACACCGATGCAGTTCCCATGCCCTCTACACTCAGCCTTCCATGGAATTTGATAGCAGACATGTTACATATTCAATAATATCCACTTATTTACTTAATGACATCTCATATGCCAGTCCAAATTACCTTTTGGTTTGTTTTTTTCAGAGTTCATTTCGGAAAGTGTCATATTATTTTGCGACCGTGCGTCAGGGTCCTATTAAACGGGTTGCATTGAGTGAAAAGATGAGGGACCGGATGACTAATTAAGCCTTCGGGTACGCGCTTATTTGTAATTCTATAAAATGACATCCGCTGTAGCAGTGTGACAAGAGTCTGACAGTGCAGTATTCCCTCCCTGTCATAATTGTTATAATAACATCCCCCCCCCCCTCCAGCACACTTCAACAGCGCAAGCAGAGTGCTGCTATCTTATGTCACGTGGAACATGTTCATGATGGCATGCATTTAGAACGTATTGGGTTGTTTATTGTGTGTACTTTGTAAGCTTAAAGATGTTGTGATCTGATTTTAGCATATAGTCCTTACATGAACATTGGATGTAGCTTAATAAAACATTCATATTCTAGAAATTATCAACTGTATTGCAGTTAGAAATATTAAAGTTGCATAGTCCGATGGTTTTGAGTTTCTGTCATTTTCTGAGATAAATATAGTAGGTTGATCGTTATAATCTACCTTACTTTAGCTTGAAGTAATTTTTGTTTTAAATGACTAAATTTTGATATTTGAAGTGCAAACATGCTACAATAATGTTGGCATGCATGCCAAAACTCTGACCCCATAGGCTTCTGCAGCAACAGGTTCTATTCAATTGCTTCACATGTTTAATAAGTGCACCCAGCTGAACTAACCAGTCCTTGCACTATCCTATTAATGCAAAGTGCCCGGCTAGGAAGCGACAAGTTAAAATTGTTAAATCATTGGTTTGACTCGACCAGGGTTCCACTTCCAATATATGGGTTCCAATCCCACGATCTACCAAACCGGGAGACGGACGCTCAACTCATTCGGTCATCCCGTCTGGTCCGACCTTAGATGTCGTTAGGACATAAGCCCCTAACAAACAAAACAAAAGAGCATGCACAGTGAGACACAATATTAGTTCTGCCACTGACGTAGGAAGGCGGCAGGTTGGTGATGGAAATCGTCTATAGGTTCCTCTCCTCTGTATTTCCCAGAAACCCTTCTCACGCCTGCATCGCGCAATGACCAAGCACTGCCCACTGCATCCATACACACTCCCCTCTGGGAGATTGGTCGCTGCCGGGGAAGTGGCGGGCGGAGGGAGTTGGCGGGGGTGCGGGGGAAGGAGTGAGGGGAAGGGTCCTGTGAAGTGGCGGGGGAAGGAGTGAGGGGAGGGGGAGGGGCGAGCCCACCACGCCTCACAAAGTAGGCTAAGTCGACCAGGATAGGCGCATGATCCGAATCTCTTCCGCCAGCGGGAAGCGGCGGACGGTGAGGCGAGGTGACGGGGCATATGGAGGGTCGGGGGAGCCCCGTAGTACCCCAACCTCTGCCGGCACCTCCTCCGCCGAGGCCCCGGCGGCCCCGGGATTCCGGCGTTGTTTTTCCCCTTCCACCCGGCCGGGCGCCGGTCCGCCGGACCAGGCCCACAGCCCCGCGCCACATTGCAGCTGCAGGTGCCAGCCACCACGTGGGGGAGCGCGCGTCCAATAATATTGATCCTGCTGTCGAGCAACCTACGCGAAAACAAACACGTTTTTATCGCCAACCTATTAAAGCATATGTATCTAAATTGGCGTGGGGCCCGACGGAGAGGCCGTAATGTGACCTTGTGAAAACAGTGCCCGAGCGTCCCGTAAGGGGGCGGGCGAGGAGGTTTGTTTACCTTTTAGACTGGCACCCCGGCCTCCTTTAGCGGCCCAGTGCCTAAGTTGTCTCTACTGACGTGGATGGGAGTTGGCGGTAGGCACCCGCCGTATCTTTGGAAAGTGGTGGAGCTCAGCCTTGTTTAGTTTGTTTGTTGTTGTTTTACGTCCTAGCAACATCTAAGGTCATATCAGGACGGGTACCGACTTGTGACAGTGCGCACTCATGGCGACTTTATAGTGCTGCCCCAGTGGAAGACCAGGCCTCCAACACCATGACCTGATATCCCAATCAGTCACATTATCCTGACACTGAGCCAACCAGTCCTTGCCCTATCTTAATAATGCCGAGCGCTAGGCTAGGAAGCAACAAATATCAATTTTTAGGTCATTGGTTTGACTCGACCAGGGTTCGAACCCACGACCCCACGATCTACCAACAGGGCAGACGGACGCTCTAGAGCGTGGTTTATAATGGAGCATTGGGAATTTTGTTTGTTTTATTCGATTAGGTCATCAGAATAAAATGGCGGCCACTCCCCTGATTTCTCGCCATAGGAAATTGAAAGATTTAGTCCAAAGAATGGCATTTGTACTATTCCAGTTGGTTGGTTGTTGAAGTTTAACGTCCTAGCAACATCTAGGGTCATATCAGGACAGTGTCATGTTACAAGATCTGTTTTTGTATTGTAGTAATACGTATCATGGTTACCCTGTAAGTATCTATATACAGGTTTAAAAAGAGAATTAAAGTACCGAGCCTCTGATCTGTCAGCATTCCAAGATGTACCGTCAAAACCTTCCGGCATAGCCCTAGTGGTGTCCACTTGTCAGGTCCCTGGGGGTGAAGCAAACTGCAGCATTGCATTGGCCTACTATACTGTCACTTATACATACGGGGAGTGTTATTCTATCTGGTGTAGAGCAATGCCAGGGCAATGTGATTGCACTCCAGACCAGGATCAAATGATAATATCAAATGATAATATATTTCTCTGGCATAGGGAATATTTGATCCTAGGGAAGTATGGTTGGGCAGTGATGGACCCCACCCGCTACTCATATGAGTAGGAAGCAAATACATGCAGAGAGCCCATTGGCTAATAATTTAGTATCGGAATAATATAATATAATATAATATAATAAAACATACAAAATCCCTTATGCAGCTTTATACTCGCATAACGCTTATACATCACATATTATATATATATACCCGGTATATAGATTATATATATGATTTAGTATTCCCTTTTATGCACCAACAAATGCTGAATGAGCGACCCAGTATTTAATTTGGATAAGTTGAATCAAATTTAGAGAATTGATTTGGTATCGAAAATGTGACGCTTTCATCGGAATGTCGAGCTTTAATCGACGTTCCTTTCTATTTCAGGGGACTTCGTCGATGGTGTGTTGGTGCCACGGGTTGCCGACGGGGTGGAGAAGGAGGTGCCACAACGACGAGATGCCCGTAACAAAAGGCCTCCACCAGCTATCTCATCTGGGCAATTCAGGTGAATTGGCATTCGACTTGGAGGCGACGCTTGGAAATTATACTATTGATACGAGCGTAGGAATTTATAAGGGAGTCACATTAACGGCGGCCAATGAGAATTGATTATGAAATTAAACACGGCCGAGCAGCGGTGTATGGCTGGGACATTGAAGGGTGTCGCGGTGTGTGTGTCGGGAGTGTGTGTTGGGGGGCGTGTGTGGCTGTGGATGCGGATTTGGATGTGTGTGTGTGTAGCGGATGGGGGGGGGGGGTATTTGAATAACGCAGTGGGACCTGTTTCACTATCAGTTAACAAACTGAATTTGGTGTGTTGGTGCCACGGGTTGCCGATGGGGTGGAGAAGGAGGTGCCACAATGACGAGATGCCCGTAACAAAAGACCTCTGCCAGCTATCTCATCTGGGCAATTCAGGCGAATTGGCATTCGACTTGGAGGCGACGCTTGGAAATTATACTATTGATACGAGCGTAGGAATTTATAAGGGAGTCACATTAACGGTGGCCAATGAGAATTGATTATGAAATTAAACACGGCCGGGCAGCGGTGTATGGCTGGGACATTGAAGGGTGTCGCGGTGTGTGTGTCTGGAGTGTGTGTTGGGGGGCATGTGTGGCTGTGGATGTGTGTGTGTAGGGGGGGGGGGTATTTGAATAATGCAGTGGGACCTGTTTCACTATCAGTTAACAAACTGAATTTGAAGAACTAATTCGAATGGGCCAGTGCGCGAGTGACAGTATTCACAGCACTGGGAGGGTTGGGGGTGGTGGCGCCATCTGTCCCAACTGTGAAAAGGGGTCACCAATAAAGTAGTACACAACATATGGCTGATCAATGTAGGGAATCTTCCCTTCCAAGCCTTTATACTCGCATAAGTCTTATACATTACATATATATATATATTATAATTACATTACACAATATAATGTTCCACAGATAACCTTTCTCACCAATACAGAGTGTGTATCGTATACTTTGGGAAATGCAGTGGCAGGTCGGGCGTGTGTGTCAGGGTAGGGGGGGGGGCGTCTCCTGCAAGGTCTCTCTCCTTGGGCAGGGCAGAATCCTGAGCAATTATTTCAGTAATACTATTCTTAGTGTACCTACCTACCCCCCCCCCCCCCGTCGTGATATGACCTTAGATATTGCCAGGATGTCAAACTCCAACAACCAACCATTATATACTTCTGGCAATAGTTCCCATTTCTGCCACCGCAGCGCCACCTGGGGGTGGAAGTTAACCAACATTGCCGCCATTGCGAGTCCGATTATAAGATGTTTAGATGTTAAACAGCTAATTGTCCATTATCATATGTCTTCCCCAACAAGGAGAATTGACCGAGATGTGGTCGAGGTTGACCCGCATTGAAAAGACCGAAAGGACTCATCACCCCTAAAAAATATGGAATAGAAAGCGTGTTTTTTTCTCTAAATACTTTACCTTTCAAATTATAAGAATTTCTATCAATATTGCGTGAAAATTACATGTGTTTTTGATCAAACAACGGGCCAGTGCAAATATAATTTACGGGTGCATATATTACCATAAATTCAAACTGGACATACCTTATGGACATGTATATGCGTGTATATGTATATGTATATGTATATATGTATATGTATATGTATATACATTTGTATATGTATGTGTACATGTATATGTATATGTATATCTATATACATAAGTATATGTATGTGTATGTGTATATGTGTATGTGAATGCTATGTGGCTGCATATGTATTCATGTACATATATGATAATAATTTACGGGCATATATTATATATTATTGTTTGTCTGTTTGTTGTTTGTTTGTTGTTATTTTACGTCCTAGCAACATCTATATATATATATATATATATATATATATATTGTATATATAATATATATATATACGGATGATCATAAATTAACACTAAATGGTGGGAAGTGTTCGCACTGGACTACAATCTTATATTCATGGATTCCGTTACTGCAGATAATCCTTAAATAATAATTTAATATGAATGCTGTTTGTTGACCTCTCGTTCCGCTTAGGTTAAGTGCGATGACTTTGCACTTAAATGTCAATTCTACCCCGCGGGAAATACCTGATGACAATATTTATATTCCAGCACCACTGTCAACAGTATGGATTCAAATTGTTCGTTGTTGTCGTTGCGAAATGGGTTGTGAGGGGGGGGAGCGTGAGGTGGACGGAGGGAGAAAGAAGTGGGCTAGAAGAAAGGGGGAATGGAGAGAAGAGGTGTGTGTGAAGGGAACAAGAATGCGGTTAAGGGGGGACAAGGTGGGCAAGAGGGGGAAGAGGGGACGGAAAAGGGGGGGGGGTGAAGGGAGAATGGGGAAGGGGAGCATAGAGGGGAGGGAAGGTAAGGAGAAGGGTAGGGGGGATGGGGAAGGGGGGGTGAAATGGGGAGTGTAGAGAAAGGAAGAGGAAAGGGTGGGAAAGGGGAGGTGAAAGGGCGGAAGGGTAGATAGGAAAGGAAGAGGACAGGGGAGGTGAAAGCGGGAAGGGTTTAGAAAAGGAAGAGGAAAGGGGAGTAAGGGGGAAGCGTCGTTTAGAAAGGAAGTGGAAAGGGGAGGTTGAAAGGGGAAGGGGTTAGATAGGAAGAGGAAAGGGGGAGGTGAAAGGGGGATGGGAAGGGTAGAAAGGAGAGGGAAACGGGAGGTGAAAGGGGGAAGCGTAGAAAGGAAGAGGAAACGGAGAGGTGAAAGGGGGTAAGGGTAGAAAGGAAGAGGAAAGGGGAGGTGAAAGGGGAAGGGTAGAAAGGAAGAGGTGAAAGGGGGAAGGGTAGAAAGGAAGAGGAAAGGGGAGGTGAAAGGGGAAGGGTAGAAAGGAAGAGGAAAGGGGAGGTGAAAGGGGAGGTAGAAAGGAGAGGAAAGGGGAGTTTGAAAGGGGAAGGGTATGAAAGGAGAGGAAAGGGGAGGGTGAAGGGGAAGAGGTAGAAAGGAAGGAGGAAAGGAGGAGGTGAAGGGGGTAGGGTAGAAAGGAAAGAAAGGGAGCGTGAAAGTGGAAGGGTAGAAGGAAGAGGAAAGGGGAGGTGAAAGGGGGAAGGGTAGAACGGAAGAGGAAAGGGGAGGTGAAAAGGGGAAGGTAGAAAGGAAAGAGGAAAATGGGAGTGTGAAAGGGGGAAGGGTAGAAAGGAAAGGAACGGGGATGGTGGTAAGGGGAAGGGTAGAAAGGAAAAGGAAAAGGGAGGGTGAAAGGGGAAGGGTTAGAAAAGGAAGAGGTAAGGGGGTGAAAGGGGAAGGTAGAAAGAAGAGGAAAGGAAAGGGGAGGTGGAAAGGGGGAAGGGTAGGAATGGAGTGGAAGGGAGGTGAAAGGGTAAGGGTTAGAAAGGAAGAGGAAAGGGGAGGTGAAGGGGGGGGAAGGGTAGAAAGGAAGAGGACAAGGGGAGTTGAAAGGGGAAGGGTAGAAAGGAAGCGGAAAAGGGAGAGCTGAAAGAGGAAGGGTAGGAAAGGATGAGGGAAGGGCCGAGGTGAAAAGGGGTGATGGGTTAAGACTAAAGGAGAGAAGGAGAGGTGAAAGGGGGAAGGGTAGAAATAGAAAGGAAGAGGAAAGGGGCAGGTGAAAGAGGAAGGGTAGTATGGAAGCGAAAGGGGAGGTGAATGGGAGAGGCGGGAAGCGAGGGGGGAGGCGAAAGAGGGAAGGGGGATAAGGGAGCGGAGGGATGGGAAGGGGGGGGGGGTCTCTTAGAAATGAGCGAGTGTTAGAAGTGTGAGTCTGAGAACTGAAACTACAGGTATTGTTCTCCAGCAGAGACCGATTTCTACGGATTTTGAAGAAGAAGAAGGAGGAGAAGACGAAGAACAATAAGGAGAAGAAGAAGAAGAAGAAGAGAAGAAGAAGAAGGAGAAGAAGGAGAAGAAGAGCACGCGCATAAGCATACACATGTGGACAGAGTTGTGAAACGTGTGAGATTAGTATAGGTCTTATATGGTGAATATGACAGGTATGAAAACTACCAAGTTTCTTTTAATTAGTTTTGTAACAACTGTAAAACAATTGGTTGATTGATGATTGTTTCACGCCATGTCAGCCACAAAGGCTATATACATGACAAGAAGTGATAAGCCTTTATTTTGTTATATTATTATTCAGCTATCACTTTTATACAGAATATAAGTGCTACAGTCCATTATAAATATGTCAAATGACAATTCTGATGAGGGTAAAAGCTCACAACATGAACATTTTGACAAAGGAAAACAAAATCATAGCTAAATTTCAATGGTATTATATATCCCTCCTTCCCATATGAAGTGCTAGCCGTGCTGTCTAAAATTTCGCCACATTCTAGATTTGTACAAAGATCGCGCATGTCCTTGCATCGTGAAACCAACACAGTTTAGTTAAATGTGGTTGATTGTCAGTGGGTATTGACATCCTGTAAAACAATTTGATTGAAGGATACATATATATGTGCTCTATAATCTATTATGGGAATATAAACAAGGACACGACCAAACTACCTTCCCATATATTAGTTACTACACCCTGTACTGTCATGTTATTAGTTACTCCTACTGTGCTAGAGTCATTGAGTTAGTAATGCCTAGGCTGCTGCCTAGTCTAGTTCCTACATCCCCCACTAGTCTGCCTCCTGTGTGGGGCTCCTGACCTCCCTGACACCAGCTGCGTCTGGTCACTACTGCTGCCAGACCCGCTCAGACGGTCGGATTTTAAATATTTAGAGAGAGAGAGAGCCCGAGTGAGCAAGAGCGCGAGAGAGCAAGAGAGAGCGGGAGAGCGAGAGAGTGAGAGCGCGGGAGAGCGCGAGAGAGCGAGAGAGGGAGATAGCCAGAGAGCCAGAGAACAAGAGAACAAGTAAATGAGAGCAAGAAAGGAAGAACGTGAAAGCGGAAGAGAAAGCAAGAGAGCGAAAGTGGGAAAGAGCGAGAGAGCAAGGGAGCAAGAGTGGCAGAGAGTGAAAGAGAGCTAGAGAGCGAGAGAGACTTACGGAGCGAGAGAGCAAGAATGACAGAGAGCGAGAGCGCGAGAGAATAGAAGAGTGAAATAAAAATAAAAATGGGGGGCCAGAGTGAAAGAGCTCTGCCATGATGTGCACAACACGAGCTATAACTGAACAGATTAATGGGCTCAGCTGGTCGGTGAACACTGTCACCAATCCATCTCAGGTGGGCTCCCCAGGTGGGCCGGAAGCGGCTGAGGGTGACGAGACCCCGCTCACCTTTGGCATTGTAACACCAGAGTTTGCTATCACCTTCTGGTTAACAAATTTTTTTTTAACGGACAGGTAGCAGTGTCTTGATCACTCTGGGAGTGTGTGTGTGGGGGGGAGAGAATGGGGGTGGGGGGTCAGGGGTGTGTGTTATTTTTGTCGACTGCATACTCACCAAGTGCATTGTAAAATTTTCCGATATAATACATGAGGACAGATGTGAAATTACTATAATAAATTACAAACTGTCTATATAATGATAAAAGGTAATATGTCAAAACCAAAGGCATATGAGGGATGTGTGAAGTTGGTAAAACTATTACTCATTAGGTATAGAAATTGTATAGTAAAATAGTCTTTGGAGGAGTGTCACTTCCTAGATTTACTAGATATACTCTTTGGAAGAGTCACCTCACATACTCCCTCCCCCCATGATGTTATTTATGGATCATTGGCCACTACAAGGCACTGTAGCCAGCATAACAAGGCCTTGGATACAGCACATTGTACTCTGATTGGTGGATTGAACCATGTGACCACTGCCATGTTGGATTCTAGAAAACCTATATATACCAATAAATGAAGGAGTCTCACTCTCCTACTTTCACTCTTCACCTATTTTCCTTCATTACCTGTATTGCTTTCCTTTGGCTTGTCCACACCACCCACACCACCAGCCGGCGACTTTACAGCATAATACATATGTTGAACTGGAATTGTATGCAGTTATTATTGCAACTAATAGTTCATTCATATTATGTTTCTATTATCGAACAGGATTTTCATGTGGTTATTATTGCAACTGATATTGTCATTTATGTACCAACAAATTGTAATGAACGGCCGAAGACCAGTGATCTGGCGCTGACAAAAGACATTATTCGCTGAATAAAATACATTAAGTAAAATGCACACACAAAAATGCAGGTGAGCTATTAATAGTTATGTTGGTATTATGTACGGTGGTTCGGTAGCTGGAATCAGTCAGCGTGGGTTAATAGAAAATAGTATGTGTTTAATATGACCATCAGAATATTCTGCTTTTAGTGTAAGAATTAATAATGTACTGTAGGGCTGACTGGGTGTACACTCATTACGCGGTACCGAAAGGTAGAGCCAGTGGGTGTTTCAATAGCTTTGTGCTGGGATGTGGAAGGATAAGGAGGTGTGGGGGTGGGGGTGGGGGTGGGTGTTGGGGTGGAGAGTCTGATGGTAACGCACCTGGGAATGTCACGGATATGGGTTAAATTGGTATGCAAGTAAAGTGAATATTCCATATCACTAAAGTAGGTCGGTTGTTGCCAGTGTGGCTATATGATGGTTGCGCGGATATATTAATGTGGTGGGCTTGCTGCTAGTTCTAGGTTGTGAAGATGGACAACTAGGTATGTTAGAAATTCGGATCGTTGGCTAATGAGTATGCTACTATTGGTACTATGGTGGTGTGTGAGCTAATGAGTATAACACTAGGGTAGTGTATGAGTTAATGAGGATGCCACTATGGCAGTGTGAGAATGAGCTAATGAGTATGGAACTATGGTGGTGTGAGCATGAGCTAATGACTATGAGTATGACCTATGGTAATGTGAGAATGAGCTTATGAAGATGACACTGAGTTGATGTAAGAATGAGCTATTGAGTATGACACTATGGAAGTGTGAGTATGAGCTAATGAGTATGGAACTGTGGTGGTGTGAGTATGAGCTAATGACTATGACACTACCATGGAGTGAGCATGAGCTAATGACTATGACACTATGGTGGATATAAGTATGAGCTAATGAGTATGACACTATGGTGGATATAAGTATGAGCTAATGAGTATGACACTATGGTTCTGTGAGAATGAGCTAACAAGTATGATACTATGGTGGTGTGAGAATAAGCTAATGAGTATGACACCATGGTATTGTGAGAATGAGCTCATGAGCATGACAATTTGAGCTAATGAGTATGACTGTGTGTGAGAGGCTATGATATGACACTATGTGGATGAGTATGAGCTATGATGCACTATGGTGGATTAAGATGAGCTAATGAGTATGACACTATGGTGGATATAAGTATGAGCTAATGAGTATGACACTATGGTTCTGTGAGAATGAGCTAACAAGTATGATACTATGGTGGTGTGAGAATAAGCTAATGAGTATGACACCATGGTATTGTGAGAATGAGCTCATGAGCATGACAATGCAGTGGTGTGAGTATGAGCTAATCTTTATGACACTGTAGTGGTGTGAGCATGAGCTAATGACTATGACACTACCATGGTGTGAGAGTGAGCTAATGAGGATGACACTGAGTTGGTGTGAAAATGAGCTAATGAGTATGACACTATGGCAGTGTTAGTAGGAGCTAATGAGTATGACACTATGGTGGACTGAGTACGAGTTATTAAGACTAAAACTACAGCGGTGTGAGAATAAGGTCATGAGTATGACAATTCAGTGGCATGAGTATGACATGAGATGATGAGTATGACACTAAGGTGGTGTGAGAATGAGCTAATACATTAGACACTCTTTCAATGTGAGTATGAGCTAATTAGTATGACACTATGGTGGTGTGAGCATCAGTTAATAAGACTCACACTACATCGGTGTGACTGTGAGAATAAGCTCATGAGTATGACAATATGGTGGTGTGAGAATGAGCTAATGAGCATCACACTATGATGGCATGAGTATGATCTAATGAGTAGGCTTCTGGGTTGTTTGTAACCTTACGACGGTTACTGGTTGCAGAACTGCAACATTATAGAGAGGCTCCGATAAATCGGCCCAATCTTTGGTTGAAGAATAATCTTCTGGTGGGATGGTTGTAGAAGCTGGGGAATGTCTTTACAACAATTAAACGACAAGTCATTGGGGCGGTCCAGATCACTCTGGTCCGGCGGTAGCACAGCACTTGTATCCAGCAGACAGCAGCAAGGGTTTCAAGGAAGGGTGTGTAAAGATGGGTCCAGTGGTGGTTCCAGCAGCAAGAACAAAGCAAGAAATGTAAAGGTAAAGGGCCCCACCCAAGCAGACAACTCCCCTGGTCAGGGTGAGGAGTATGCCTGGGAGGGGAACAAGGGGTAGAGTCTAGGAAAGAGAAATGAGGAGAGTTGAGTCAAAGGACCATGTCTATTTGCTCTATGGTGACCAGTCGGCAAGCCAAAGACACGGACAGAGTAAGAGTAGAAAGTGAAATGCTGGCGGACTCCCCCTCCTGGAACTCTTTTCAGATATATCAAGGAGGAGCAAGGCCAGCGGAGAGGAGATAGAGAGAGGTGTGGACGAAGTCCGGTCCGGATAGCAAGTGGCGTAATGAGTAGGGAACTATGGCAGATATAAGTATGCACTAATGAGTATGCCACTATGGTGGTGTGAGTATGAGCTAATGAAAATCACACTATGTTGGATACAAGTATGAGGTAATGAGAATGGAAATATGGTGATATGAGTATGAGCTAATGAGTATGATACTATGGTGGCATGAACACTAGCTAATGAGTATGACAATACATTGGTGTGAGTTTGAGCTAATGCCTATGCAGTGCGGCATGTCACTGAGGTGCTGGTGGTAGAAGGGGGTGCGTGAGATGGAGAGAAGGTGGCTACGCAGTGTCAGACCCTTCGCCATTCACGTTCCCATCCCCGGGGTACAATGTAGCTGTCCCATGGTGTGCCGTGACCTCAGTTGCCACCACCAGGAGGCGCCACTGACAGACGCGGCTTTACCCTATACACGAATCTCTTGAGGGAGGTCACCTCAACATGCCCCCCACCCCCACCCCCCCGTGTGTGTGTGTGTGTATGTGTGTGTGTGTGTTTGTCTGTGTGTAATGCAGGGCTCTACCCAAGTCGACGAGCTGATAAAATGGCACCCAACAACCCAATGGCTGATTTATTTCGTGAATATTGTACTGTCAAGCCCAAGCCTTGTAAGAACAATGACTGGCGGACCAGGTTCAACAGAGCTCAGCGAAGTTATAAGGAACTGGGGCCGTTTGCAAGAAGGGGTATTAATAGCTTATCCTGGGAATAATCTCTTTCCCGGGGTTTGCTATTGTATGGATAAAGGTGTGCATAGGTTCATATGCAAGAGCAAACATAGCATTGCAAAGAGGTAACCCTTCGGGTTAGTTTTAGATTGAGAATTTCTTTAGTCAGGTTTCAGTTCCCCCTATGGCTGCTAGGTGTACTAGGAAAGCAAAGGCCAGGGGACCAGGATAGGATTTCCTTCACATGTTCGCATCTCTCCAAGCACTATGCTAGCCCCATTCGACATGACAGACTATCCTTGGAGGGCATTCCAATGTCTTTGTTGTGATTGTATTATCGGCCATGCCCGCAATTCCCAATTGCCCTTTCCCTGTTAATACCGGTATTTGAAAATAACCATATCAATGTTGTAATCTAATATGCTAAGTAATGCATATTTATAATATTCATTGCCCACTTATTAACTATGCATTACACACACACAATCTGTTTGGATATAATCTGTTTGGATATATTACTATATACATATACTTATATATATACATATATATACATGTGAAGTATAATATAGTTAGATCGATTATAATGATCAACCTAATATATGTATCTCAAAATATCTCAGAAACTAAAAACCAAGCAGTCTATGTAACCATATCTATCTCTACAGCTCCATAGTGGAGGATACACAAGAGGACACACTTCCTGTACAGTACAACTTCAGAGATATCAGGCTCGACTGGGCATAACAGGCTTAACAATCACCTGCACAGATACTTCTGTGTAGTACCATCTGCCCTCTGCACCTGTGGAGAGGAAGATCAGACTGCTGAGCATATCCTACAGAGCTGCTTGAACCATCACTCACTGAGGGAAGAGATATGGCCAGCTCCCACTGACTTGCAGGAGAAGCTGTACGGGGCTGCAGATGTGCTACAGAGGACTGTCAATTTTATTCTGAGAACTGGGCTCCAAGTGTAATTGAAGGTGAACGAAAGGATGAAGAAGAAGGCTCGTGCCAAATGGTTTGAAGTACTAGTGCGTGTGAGACTTCGATAAAGCAGCTCCGCAATGGCAATGTGGTTTTGTCGCTGAAGCTTTTTACTTGCTGGGAAAAGTCACAACTCGTTTTCTCATGTAATCACAAGTGTTTGTTCCGAACATCAACACCCATGTATGCATGACTCATTGCAACTGCTACAGTTTGATTCCCTAGTCATTACAACTGTTATATTCTAATTCCTCATGCATAGCCATTGCAACATCCGCAGACTGATTCGCTATGAATGCATGGTATTTGAAATTGCTATTGTCTTATTAACTATGCATTCATAGTTATTGCAGCAGCCATTTCCCGATTCCCTATACAAGTAACGATCAGAGACTGATTGTCTATGCATGTATAACCAATATAACTGTTATTGTCGGATTCCATATACATACATAGTCATTGCAATTTCTAAGGTCTGGTCCCCTGTACATGCATAGTCATGCACAGTCATGCGCAACAGCCAAACACTGATTCCCTATGCATGCATAATACTTGAAACTGCTATAGTCTGTTTTCCTAAGGAGTCATAATTTTCTATTGACATAACAACATTAATTTGAACTGTCTTTATTTCATACAAATATCTCCAAAGTTATCCATTCACAATGAAAGTTGCTTCAAACTAAAATAAGATGAACTATAGCGAGAAACTTAATATGTGTCTTTATGATTAAAAAGGGCAGAAACGCAAAAGCATAGGATTTTATATCTCTAACTCAGAGGGAATTCAACTGTGGACAATTAATCTACCTCATGCCATGTCTTCCTCGGTCAACTGCTCATATTACATACATATAATATATACAGTAAAACCTCCTTAACCGACCATCTCCAGAGATTGACCACTCCCCTATATCAATCGCTTTATTTGGGTCCCAACAATACTATTGTAACCATATTGTAACTCCCTAAACCGACCACCTCCCTAAATGGACCACTTAAAGGCGGTCCCAAGGTCGGTCGATTTAGAGAGGTTTTCGAGACGTTAGAATATTCTTGCAATGGTATTATTGGGACCCAAATAAAGTGGTCGATATAGGGGAGTGGTCGATCTGTGGAGGTGGTCGGTTAGAGAGGTTTTACTGTATATAATGTGTATATATTATATATCATATAGATGTTTATCTTATATTAATTATTACACAACTGATATAGATTTGTCATTGGCAACATATAAGGAATAATGATCCCTAAAAGAGCCAGTCTTTACAGAAAAGCTAAGAGAATCAAGATAAACACACTCCCGGCTTAAGCTTGTCACTGCTCCAGTGACAATGGAACTCGCTTTGTTCAATTATTGTCAAGTGCCATGCTCTTTTCAGAATGTATTCATTATTCCAAGATCCCCAAAACCCTGACTCGCCCTCAGGGTGTACTTTGGTTGGTTGGTTGACTTTAGGCAACATCTAATGTCATAGCAGTAGGGGTGTACTTGGTCTCCATTGAAACTATATAAAAGAACATATAAAAGGACTATATAAAAGAACACCATCAGCCTCGATAACAAAAAATATATAAAACAAATACATATATATATTATAAATTAAATAAAAACACCAAAAAGACCCACAGGGTAACTTGTTCTGAAATCCGACAGACTCCATACCGGTGCTGCCTGCAACGCCCTCCGGTGACCGATTTAACTAAACATAAACACACACGTGATTTGAGAGGCTAGCCAATCTGTAGTCGTTTTGACCGTCGAAATCCGAGCCGTGCATCGGGCCAGGCCGTGTGGCCGGGTGGCCGGGCAGGCCGCCCCGTGCCCACCCCGGCCCGGCACCCCGACCTCCGGGCTTCCGCTCGTTACCTAAGCCACACATCTATCTACCCCCGGCAAAACAAAGAGCCCGGCCGGTCGGTCCCGGCCAGTCGCCCCGCATCAGCGTCACAGCCCGAGACCGGCCGTGTGTTGGGAAATACAAGCAGAATAACTTCACGCATGTATTGGTCGTATCCGCTGGCATCCTCCGCCCCCCCCCACCCACACACACACTCTACACCCCCAACACCCCCACTCACCCGACCAGACCGAATGGCCGAATGAGTTGAGCGTCCGTCTCCCATTTTGGTAGATCGTGGGATTCGAACGCACGGGTTCGAAGCCTGGTCGAGTCAAACCAATGACTTAAAATTTGATCAGTTTTCTCGCTTCCTAGTCAGTCACTCGGCATTATCTGGATAGGGCAAGAACTGGTTGGATACGTGTCAGGATAATGTGACTTAGTGGGATATTAGTTCATGGTGCTGGCAGCCTGGTCTCCCAGTGGGGCAGCACTAAAAGGTCACCATGTGTGAGCACTGTGACAAGTCAGTACTGATCCTGATATGACCGTAGATGTTGCCAGGAGTAAAACTCCAACAACCAACCAACCCACACTCACCCCACACCCACACTCATCCCCCCACACACACCCACACCCACACTCATCCCCACTCCCACACCCACACATCCACCCAGGGCAGTTTCCTGTAGAGAAAGCTCAAACCGCACACTTTGTTTGTTGATGTGTTACGTTCTAGCAACATTTAATGCTAGGTACACACCTACCGTTTTCCGCACCCACCTACCGTATACGATCTAAAACTCCCCAAAAGTCATGAGGTGTGCACTCCCCTAGCACACCTAGTGATTGCGATTCCCGACTAAAAACGGGCCGATTACGATTGCGATTCAGGATTCGAAAAATGAATCGGCCCATTTTCAGTTTTAAGTGGGTCGGGTTGAGTCACGAGTTTTAGTGCGCGAATCGTAAACGGTAGGTGTGTACTTGGCATAACGCTATATCAGGATGGGCACCGACTTGTGACAGTGTGCACTCATAGTGATTCCCCCTCACCCGATATCGCACTCAGTCACAGATTCTGGACAATCAGCGTACAAGTCCTTGCCTCAATGCTGAGCGCCAGGTTCGGTAGCGACACGTATCAATTTTGCGAGTCATTGGTTTGATTCGATGTGGGTTCGAACCCACCATCATCCGCACTGTGAATAACCTATGGGTAATTAGAACAGAAGCAAAATTTAACCCAATTTATTGTAGCGATAATAGGAGAACATAAAATCGACGAACAAGATATGGCACCGGCCAATTAAAGAAGGTAGACACCACTGGTCATCTGGTCGCACTCTGTTGTAGGCATATCAGATGCTATATTTTGTTAATAACCTTTCATTTCTTAAATCTACGAAGGAACCTAGAAATTTAATAAAGGGCACATTTGTAAATTGTAATTTGTTGTTGTTCCAGTACATGTGGCTGAGATGAATAGTCTCCCCTGAGCATCCGCCACCGTGCTCTCAACTCAGTGGTGGCGCCACGTCGCGTCCCTTAGTGGAACTAAATTGTGATGCCACCATCCCACCATGAGACTGAGTGAGAGCGATGCCTGGCTGGTGTGGACTGGGTGAGCTGTAGACATGGTTGCTTATAAGCTATATGTTGAGACGAATTGGGATCCATATTGAATATTGGTCTCGATGGGTTCCCACTCGGTTTGGTGATTATTGTGCGGCAGAAGGAAGAAAGCTTAGGAGCAAGAGATCCCCCTTTGACTTCATAGTGACCGGAACCTCCTGGTTATTTGGGGTAGTCACACAGGACCAACTCGAACAGATGGACAGAGCGATTGAGAAGGGACAGTTACTCACTTAGACACTCAGACACAACCAGGATGTCATGCCCTCTCTCTAAATCTAATGAATGACACCCGTAACATACAACAAGAATTGGCGCACCGAATAGGCATAGTACAGAAGGTCACAGCTGTGTGAAGTTTCAGTGCATAGTGTAGATGCCTGCGTAAGCATTCCTTCCCCCGATTCACACACACATTCAACAGAGAGTTATGTGATATATATATATATAACATATATATATGCATAGAAAATTCACCAGTTGGTCAGATATGTAATATACGAGTTTACTATATCATGTAAATGTCAAAGGAGACCATGAACATGGTGCCTAATAATAATATTTCATGTTTCATGTAATTCACGTATTACACGCTTTTCACACATTTTACGTGTCATGTTTCATATATTTCACATATTTCACTTAGTTCACATAGTTCACATATTTAATATATAATAATTAATATGCCTAACTGATGTTGATCAACTTTCTTTGCTGAAGATGCCAAAGCGACTTTGATCTTTTATATATATATATATATATATATATATATATATATATATATGTGTGTGTGTGTGTGTGCGTGTGTGTGTATATGTGTCTGCTTGTGTAATGAGAGATACAGTTCCGGAAGCCTTGCTCACTCGATAATTGCAGCTCATCTGATTGGGGAACAATATCATAGCGGGGCAGAGAGATCTGCGCCACTCTATTACCCCTACACATATGCAGTATATATAAGCTAGCTAGCTATATATACTAATAATATAGACGCATCGAACCATTTGCGCCGGGAAGGCTGATTTACTTCGACTGGGTCCGAAATCGTTAAGTTGCTAATCCACTCATTAGTGGAACTGATCTGTGCAGGTATCGTGTGACACTACCACTAGTAGTAGTAGTAGTAGTAGTAGTACCAGCTCCCTGTTCCTCGAGCCCTTCCCGTCCCACATACCTATAGTGATGGGGCCAAGTGGCGGCCGGGACCCCACTCCGCTGTTTGCGCCTCAGACTAAGGAGGCCAACGCGGCGCACCTGAAATCTACACAGCTCCGTAATTGGGATTACACTATGGCAACGAGGGTCATTATAGAGGGGGTAAATTTCACGCAAATCCGAATGTCTATTTGCCACTATTCCGCGTGTATGCTGAGCTGTATGCTTATGTAAGAAAACCATTCAGAGTCTGTCTGTCTGTGTGTGTTGTGGTGGGTGGGAGGAGTGGAGGGTGATAATTGGTGAAAATGCCATCGCCCTCTATGATTTGCGCATTATATATATATTTATTTTTTATTTTTTATTGACGAGGTATTTACTCTGCCCATAACGTATAAGCTCCTGTCAGGGTGCTTGTTTTCAACGCTGGACAGCTGTGGTGCTGTCTTGATCTGTTCCTTTGCCCAGGAGTGTTTACCTGTGTCTGCTCGGGTCAGCCTTCTGCAATTTTGGTTGTTAGTAATAGCCTATGTTAGTTTTTTTGTAATTTTCCAGTTTTTTTTTGTCTAGTAGTCTTATATATATATATATATATATATATATATATATATATATATATTATATTATATTATATATATAATATACATAATGCATTTCTCATTATATATATATATATATATATATATATTTGATTTAGTATTATGGGCTATATAATTTATTATGTGGATATATATATATAATATATATATATATATATATATCTAACAAGGGTACTCATATATTTATTTTGTTACTATAACGCCTGTACGCTTGTAGCTCTACCAGAACATTTTGATCAAATGAACGAGGTACCAATATCTGAACACAGGAGTATTCATGGTGTAACCTAGCATGTTTCATTTCGACGGATTGTACCACTACCGCCACCTGGCTGATTTCCTGTCGACTATCTTGCCTTTGAACTATCTGAGTCCAATTTAAAAAAAACATATAGATAATATACATAAAGTTTTGAAAAATGAGCCTGAGTGACAGTTGGCTCACGGTGTAGAGGAGGCAAGGAGGATATCTAATACATCTATATGATATCTAATATGATATCTAATATGATATCGAATATGATATATAATGTGATATATAATATGATATATAATATGCTATCTAATATGATATCTAATATAATGTGATATATAAATGTTACATATAATATGATATACAATATGATATACAATATGATATACAATATGATATATAATATGATATATAATATGATATATAATAGTATGTATATAATATGATAATGATATATACAATACGATATAGAATATAATAATATGATATAATATAATATGTCACATTTGATCCACTAGTTAGATTTAAGACATGTGACGTCCAGACATGATTGGATAAACGCAATATGAATGGGATATCAATGTCAGTAAAGTAGTAGCTTAATCAGATCTTTTAAAAAAAGGTTGATCCTCTATATGGACTTACTTGTGTGAACAGGGATATATTTGGTGTTTACATATTGTTGTATTTACGAGTTAGAACTTAGAGTAATGCACATATTAATTATATATATATATATGTTATATAACCCATTATGGGAAACTAAACTAGGATACTACTCCTCACAGTTGGAGGACATGCGGTTGGGGAACCAAGAAACGCCACATTTGTTTCCCCGCATCGGATATTTGCAGGTACAGACCGAGAAAGTAAAGGAGAAGAAAGGGAGAAAAGGAAGAAAATGAGGGAAGGAGGGGATAGAGGGGCAAGACGATGATGATGGGTAGGAGCCGGTGTATGTGATGAAAGAGGGGTGTATATATATATATAGCTGCATATATATAACTATATATAACTGCAAGTCAGATGATTGGCCCTTGTATTACTATTACACCGTTCATACCGCCACAAATAATAACATAGTAACTTCATTGTAAAGGGGTGTGATTTCATCCGAGCTCTAAATGGGAGATCTATATTAATTTTATTACCAGTAATTAGGTCAATGCCTAATGATGGCAATTGTTATGTCGGCCCTGACATAACAATTAAGCTATCCTCCACGGTTAAACACTACGGACCAGGCTACTCTACTAATATTATACATAGTCTGTAATATATTCCACACATCTATAATGTATACGATATTGTAAATTGATTATTATATAAATATATATATATATATAAGCTATATATTATAATAATATGGTATAATATAACATGTGACATTTGATCCACTAGTTAGATTTAAGACATGTGATGTGCAGACGTGATTGGCTAAACGCAATATGAATGGGATATCAATGTCAGTGGCGAGACATGTGTGCAAATAGAGAGCTCTTAGGTCACATTTGTAAAGTAACACCCACCAACCCATATATATTATATTGAATATGTGTGTATGTGGTGGGTTGGTGGGTGTTACTTTACGAATGGGACCACCACATACACACATATTCAATATATATGAGTCAGCTTCATGAAAATTGGCCAATTGGTGGTTTATTTAAGATGTCGACGTCGCAATTCTTAAAGTGTAGTGCATTTCTTTGTTTTATATTAAATTATCCTAGAAACAAATAAGTTTGTTGTGTTTTCTCTACCTTTACATTCAGGATAAATTTAAGGACTTTCCAGTACCTCTGTCAATGCTAAACTATAATTATACTGTTCGAGCCGACATCCAATGATCGACACCGACAACTTCCCCCAATTGGCCTCTTTTCGTGATCCTGACTCATATATATATTCATATATTTATATATATATATATTGAATATGTGTGTATGTGGTGGGTTGGTGGATATTACTTTACGAATGTGACCTAAAAGCAGAGGGAACCCAGGATGGCAGAATTACAAGTAAATCAAATCGCACTAAAGCAGTGGCCATGGGGTATTCTTCAGTGTGCTAAATTAATAAGGACACTGCTATTTTATTATGAGTGCCATTACTGACTGGAACTACGGTGGAAGCCACACATATATGTATGGCTTCTATACATGTATATGCATTGATTGATATAACCATGAGCAGGCCAGACCACGCTGCTTCCAAGCCTTCCCACAGACACAACATCCGCTATTACGACTGGTATCCATAAGCACAGAGTTGTTTGTTGTGATACAGCATTGATTACAAGGCACCCCCCCCCCCCTCTCCCCACCACCACCCGCCGTCTCCTACCAAAACCCACCGTTAGCTCGGTCCTGGCTATTTGCATAAGGACGTGTGTGCAGAGGAGGTGTGGCGAGACATGTGTGCACAGAGAGAGTCTCTGCACAGGTCGTGTGAACGACCCACCACCTGTAAACATACCGGTGCTGAACATAACCGAGTAGTCCAGATGATTGGGGGTTGGGGGAGATGGGGGTGGCATAATGTGTATGCAAACCACTCCGGGTACTTTGTCAAGGGATCAAAAATCGAGGCCCTCAATCCGCAATCTAAACACTTGGACGCACATCGGGGAGTCCAAGCTGACATTATCTCGGCCTGATAAACACTCCAGCTCGGACAGGCTCAGGGACTGGACCTGTTCCTGGTTGCAAAACCAGCCTGGTAATGAGCCAATTAACCCAAGGGTCGGGGCTGGGGTGGGCGCTGGGTGGGGAGATTACTGTAATCTAAGGATAAGCTTCGAGTATCAGAGGCTCGGATCCCAGGGAGGAAGGCTGTTGGTGGTTTTGATGGAAGTGGAGAGGAGATGGGTGTGGGTGGGTAGATGGGTGTGGGTGGGTGGGGGTCCTCACTGTTGGTACCTCGGCTGGTGCTTGCTGATATGATGTAATCACTGCAGATGAAGGAAAAAGCCCCAGCCTCGTCTCAACGGCAATCTAGTCCAGCCAGTGTAGGGGGTAGGCGAAGAGGGAGATGTGTGTGTGTTGGTGGGGGGGGGGTGAGTTGGGGGTAGGTGGAGGTGGGAGAGGAGGGCGGAGAGGGGGGGGGGTAGGAGGAGGCTGAGGAACAGGAAGAGTAGGAGGGGCAGGATCAGGAGCGGCATGAGCAGGTGGAGGAGCAGGAGGAGCAGGAGGATGAAAAAGGAGGCAGAAAAGGATAAAGTGGGAGAAGGGCGGGGAAGTGGGGAATGTGATAAGAGAATGAACAGCAACAAGATGGTGTGTGTGATTGTGATGATTGTAGTGGTGGAGGAGAAGAAGAAGTGGGAGCAGGTGGAGTAGGTGGGGAGGAGGAGCAAGAGGATGAAGATTAGGAAAGGAGGCGGAAAAGGAGAAAGTAGAAGGGAGAGGAAGGGGGTGGGGTGGTGATAAGAGAATGGACAGCAACGGGGCGGTGTGTGTGATTGTGGTGGTTGTAATGGTGGAGAAGAAGGAGCAGGAGGAGGCGGAGGAGGAGGAGGAGGAGAAGAAGGAGGAGAAGGAGGAGGCGGAGGCGGAGGAGGAGGAGAAGGAGAAGGAGGAGGCGGAGGCGGAGGCGGAGAAGGAGGAGGCGGAGGAGCATATGATGAAGATGAGGAAGGGAGGCAGAAAAGGAGAAAGTGGGAGGAGGGAGAAGAAAGGGGGAGGGTGATAGCAGGATGGTGGATAAGAGCATGGTGTGTGTGATTGTGGTCGAGGAGGAGAAGGAGAAGGCGGCGGAGGACCAGGTGGGGGAAGCATGGGGAGCAGCATGATGAAAATGAGGAAAGGAGGCAGAAAAGGAGAAAGTGCGAGGAGGGAGAGGAAGGGAGGAGGGGAAATAAGATGTGGGTGATTGTGGTGGTGGTGGTGGTGGTGGTGGTGGTGGAGGTGAAGGAGGATGAGGAGGGGGATGAAGCGGAGGGAGGGGCTAATGATCAGCGTGTTGATAAAAACAATAATGGTGCTAATTACGACAATTTATTCAGCTGGGTGATCAACAAAGGCGGCGCTTGTCATCGGGTGGCTTGCCTGGAGCCCGTTCATTTTATACTCGCCGACCGTTTTCATCGACTGCCACCGGCGTCGCCACCCTGTCACATTCAGAAGAAAGGCTTCCTTGCTTGTTGTGTGTCTGTGTGTGTGTGTGTGTAGATTCACCATGGTGTCCGCTTAAATTCCAGCACCACAGTAACCGTCAGGAAACGCGTCATTATCATCAGCATTGTCTGTCATTTTTTTAAATGATTTTTAAAAATTGAAGTGTTGCTTTTGGGTGATATTTGCGGAGTGGGGCTGGTGTGTGGGTGTAAAGCTACACGTGCAGTGACGTGAAAATGGCTTGTCTCGGGGCCGTGTGAGGGTTAACGCGCGTGCCTCGACCCATTGTTTTGTGGCTGTTGCTGTGTGATAGGCGCTGAGTAAATGGTCGAACACACCGCCGTGCTCGCAGACGAGTTGGGTGTGTGTGCGTGGGTGTGAGTGTGGGTGGCTGTGGGTATGGGTGGGTGTAACTGTAAGTGTGGGCGTGGGTGGGTGGGTGTGGGTGAGTGTGTGTAGGTGGGCGTGGATGTGTAGGTGGGTGTGAGTGTAGGTATGGGTTTGTGTAAGTGTGGGTGTGGACGTCGGCGGGCGTGGGCGTGGGCGGGGGAGGGTGTGGGAGTGAGCATGAGTGGGCGTGGGTGTGGATGTGGGTGTAGCCGGGTTTGAGTGTGGGTGTGGGTGTGTGGATGTGGCTGAGTGTGAGTGTGGATGTGGACGTGGCCTGGTTTGAGTGTGGGTGTGGGTATGAGTGGGTGTGGGTGTGAGTGTGTGGATGTGGATGAGTGTGAGTATGGATGTGGACATGGCCTGGTTTGAGTGTCGGTGTTTTTATGAGTGGGTTTTGGTGTGAGTGTGGATGAGTATGGATGTGGACGTGGCATGGTTTGAGTGTGGGTGTGGGTATGAGTGGGTGTGGGTGTGAGTGTGGATGAGTATGGATGTGGACGTGGGATGGTTTGAGTGTGGGTGTTTTTATGAGTGGGTTTTGGTGTGAGTGTGGATGAGTATGGATGTGGACGTGGCCTGGTTTGAGTGTGGGTGTGGGTATGAGTGGGTGTGGGTGTGAGTGTGTGGATGTGGATGTGGATGAGTATGGATGTGGACATGGCCTGGTTTGAGTGTCGGTGTTTTTATGAGTGGGTTTTGGTGTGAGTGTGGATGAGTATGGATGTGGATGTGGCCTGGTTTGAGTGTGGGTATAAGTGGATGTGAGTGTGTGGATGTGGATGAGTGTGAGTATGGATGTGGACATGGCCTGGTTTGAGTGTCGGTGTTTTTATGAGTGGGTTTTGGTGTGAGTGTGGATGAGTATGGATGTGGACGTGGCCTGGTTTGAGTGTCGGTGTTTTTATGAGTGGGTTTTGGTGTGAGTGTGGATGAGTATGGATGTGGACGTGGCCTGGTTTGAGTGTGGGTGTGGGTATGAGTGGATGTGGAATTGAGTGTGTGGATGTGGATGAGTGTGAGTATGGATGTAGACATGGCCTGGTTTGAGTGTCGGTGTTTTTATGAGTGGGTTTTGGTGTGAGTGTGGATGAGTATGGATGTGGACATGGCCTGGTTTGAGTGTCGGTGTTTTTATGAGTGGGTTTTGGTGTGAGTGTGGATGAGTATGGATGTGGACGTGGCCTGGTTTGAGTGTCGGTGTTTTTATGAGTGGGTTTTGGTGTGAGTGTGGATGAGTATGGATGTGGACATGGCCTGGTTTGAGTGTCGGTGTTTTTATGAGTGGGTTTTGGTGTGAGTGTGGATGAGTATGGATGTGGACGTGGCCTGGTTTTAGTGGGGGTGTTGGTATGAGTGGGTGTTGGCGTGTGGGTGCGGATGCGGATGTGGTGTTGGTATGAGTGGGTGTTGGTGTGGGGATGCGAATGCGGATGTGGATGTGGATGAGTGTGAGTGTGGATGTGGCGATGGGAGTGAGCATGTGTGAATGGCGATTTCCCAAAGATCCGGTTGTAATCACCCTCCCCTATCGCCATTTACTTTTCTACCTGTCGCTGTGAGTGTCTTTCTGTCTGTCTCTTTCTACCACCAATCAATCAATCTCTCTCCCCTAGTCCCTTTGTCTCTCTGGCCCTCTCCCTCTCTCTGGTCGTACCTCTCTGCCCTTGTATATTTCCCTCTGCCTGACCCCATCAACCTTCTCCTAGTCCCCTTGTCTCTCTGTCTCTCTCCCTCTCTATGGTCGTACCTCTCTGCCCTTGTTTATCTCCCTCTACCTGACCCCATCAACCCTCTCCATGTCTCCTTTTCGTGAATTTCTATTTCAAAGTCGATGTACATCAAATTAAGCATTTCAAAGGAGTGAGTGAGGTGACTTGGAGGTTTTAAGCCATATCGGCAGCTATGGCCATATTCATGGCGAGCATTTCAAAGGATGCACATATTTAAAAACAGAGAGCCTTGTCGAAGTAGGACTTAAGTGACCTCGTGAGGTCACGCCAATGTGACGATAGTGTTTGTGTGGGGGCATGTTGGTGCTGGTGGGGGCGGGGTGGGGGGCTCGCGGCCTTGAAATGTTAAAAACCATGTGGTGGTACTGAGGATAAGTGCTTACATATTATAAACCAGATGCATACACATATGTATGACTATAAGTATGTATATATATTTCAATATATATATGCATAATGTAGCAATGCAAGGAGACTAAATGTAGATAACAATATTCAGATAATAGGTTATATAACCCATATAAATATATTATAGTCACAGTGCATATGGCCTATGCTGCCGACACGGCGTAAAGCAACCACCAATCAATCAATATATTTTACCATGTATTTATAGTCATTCTTTTTCAATATTTTCAAATCGTGATTCTATATGGATGCTGCATATAATGTGATGACTATACTGTTATTAATATACATGTGCATTGAACATGGACTGGCATTAAGCCGAGCATCACAGTCTTCTAGCGCAGACACACACTGACATGCATTAATGATACAAGTCTCCTCATGTATTATTGATTGACGTCTCAAAAACAGCTGATTATCTCCCCCCCCCCCCGCCATTAATAAAGCAGGATGTATCTGCATGTAATCACTATTACGAATGTAGGACGACTTTAATTGAGTAATGCCCCGGTCACATACACGTTAGTGGACGTAGTTGAACATAGGTGAATATAGTGGAGGCTAACACTAACATGGGTCAAACGTGGTGTAAGTACATTAAACTACGTTGAAATACATTAAGGTACAGCAGGTTTTGGAATGGATAAATACGTTACGGTACGGTAAATATGTTACGGTATGGATGCCGGTACGTTCAACTATGTTCAACTATGTTAGGCTCCACTATGTTCACCTATGTCCACCAATGGCTATGTGACCAGGGCTTCGTCCAAGTATGCTAGAGTATGCTAGAGCATGCTAGAGTATGCTACCATCACGGTGGCAAATTTAGCCTCTTACCTAGCGCTCTTTTGAACATGATAACAAATCGGACATCATGGCTCACCCACGTTATTACCAAGTTAACATCATGGCCAAGTATGGATGCTGGTACGTTCAACTACGTTCAACTATGTTAGCCTCCACTACGTTCAACTACGTCCATTAACGTGTATGTGATCGGGGCATTAGTGTCTAATCGTAAAGTTAGTGTCATAGATCTAATTATCCAGTTATCTAAATTTAAAATACCTACTTTTAAAATACTTTGACCCATTAGCGGTTACATATTACTATTATTAGTGTCTAAGTCCAATGGTGATTAACTATTTGATGTTTAAATGCAATGGTGATTAACTATTTATTGTTTAAATCCAAATTGTGATTGAATATTTAATGTGTCATTCAATCAAAATCATGATTAAATTAATTATATAAGTTAGGTAAATATAACATTACAAATTAAATGAAGAAATAAGTCGACGATGTGCCATATAACAATTAACATGCCGATATTTCGTGCAGCTATATCAGGCATTTGCCTCGTATCTAACTCGCGTGCACAACGTTGATATAGGGACGTAAAGCATTAGGATATGGTAATACCGTGTGTCAACTCTTGTACACATTCTCTTTTCGTTGTTGTGTACCTAGCTCCAACCATAACACGCCACTGATCCGAATTTCAGCTACGCTATTATGACAACAAACAACATGGTGTCAAAGGCCACAAAGCCCTTGGATCCCCACCTGTTGCGGTTGTGTAATTAGCCGAAGACGTTGCCGCTCAACCGAGCCGCAGCCACGACACTAATGCAAACATTGAATGCACTAACACCTTGGGATAATCGCTGCTCTGGTTAACTCTCGTCTGCTGTCAGTGGAATTTAAAACAACAACAGCAACAACTAAAAGAAAAACGAAGAAAAGCTAGAAAAAATAATCTCAATGACATTTTTCCCCCCAACATTTATTCGCAATGGTCGAGGTAATCCTGAGCATACATGTCATTGCATGTTGCCACTAGGATAGCAGACGACAATTAATATAAAAAAGACGGCGCGCCAACTAGCACTGTAGCAGACGACATTTAATTCCAGCAGTGCTTAAAGTTGCATGGTCCGACGGTTTTGAGTTTATGAGATAAATATATTTAGCTTGAAGCAACTTTTTTGAAAGTGAATAGGTTTTGAGGTATTTGAAATGTAAACATCTCAAATTTGTTTTGGCAAGTATGCCAAACATTGCCACCATAGCCCTCTGCTTCAGTATTCCCTGTTGTGTGGAAACAACTCTATAATAAGTGCACTAGTATCTAAGTTATATATGTAGAATCACATCTAGAAAATTGCTTTGGTTTTGAGAATGTGATGCTTCATCTGACTATACAGCTTCAACAGCGCTAATTTCACTCTAAACTCAATATGGATTCCTACTTAAAAGCTTACAGGTCCACTTGCATGTGATGTGTAAATAAAGCAGGGTCACTTTATTGGGGTGGGATTTCATGAGTACATCGCCCATGTCGCGAGACGCCGAGGCCGCGTCGCGAGGAGCTGATGGAACACAAACCCCCTCTGGTGTCAAAACCAAGAACTACGGCAATGCAGGTAGCGACATAGCAGCCACCAACGTGACCTCTTTTAGTGGTGCCCAGCCAGTGCTGCAGATTTACAGCCTTCAGCGCGTCAACACGACTGAAAACTCCCCAAAAACAACAGCCACCAACATAGTACAGAAACGGGACTGTTGTTACTAATACTATGCGGGCATTGTTTATTGACATTGTGCTCTTTTTACCTTGTGAATCGAAATGGTAATAGTCAATATTCCCTAGCTGGTTTTCTGAAACAATTAATGCATATATAGGTAGAGTGGAAAAAAAGTCAAATTATTTGTTTAAAAACCGACGACGAACATGCTTAGAAATATATGTACTTGGTGAATTTATTAAATTTTATAGTCCACATCTTTTCCGTTTCTCATGTGAGAATGTGTACTTTTGAGTATGCATGTATGAGTGTGTCTGTGAGTGTGAATGGTTGTGCGTGTATATGTGTGTTTATTTTGTATATCTTGCTTGTGAATGTTTGTCTCTGAGTGTGAATGGTTGTGCATGTATATGTGTGTTTATTTTGTATATCTTGCTTGTGAATGTTTGTCTCTGAGTGTGAATAATTGTGCGTGTATATGTGTGTTTATTTTGTATATCTTGCTTGTGAATGTTTGTCTCTGAGTGTGAATGGTTGTGCGTGTATATGTGTGTTTATTTTGTATATCTTGCTTGTGAATGTTTGAATCTGAGTGTGAATGGTTGTGCGTGTATATGTGTGTTTATTTAGTATATCTTGCTTGTGAATGTTTGTCTCTGAGTGTGAATGGTTGTGCATGTATATGTGTGTTTATTTTGTATATCTTGCTTGTGAATGTTTGTCTCTGAGTGTGAATGGTTGTACGTGTATATGTGTGTTTATTTTGTATATCTTGCTTGTGAATTTGTGTAAGTGGATGAGTATGTGTGTACATATGTTTATGTGTGTAAATATGTATAGATATGTGTATTTGTGAGTGTTTATGTTTCTGTTTTTGTATACGTGTTTGAATGTCTTTATGTGCATATGTGTGTTTGTGAATGCACATATTTGTGAATGTGCATATCTTTGTAGGTAATTGCCTGTGTATTTGTAAATGTTTGAGTATGTGTGTTTGTGTGTGAATGAGTTTGTGGTTGTGTGTTTGTACACATTGTGTTTGTTCTGTGCACTTCTGTTTGTGATGGTGAGCGTGTAAGTATATGTGCGTTTGTGTGTTTTTATGCTAGGTTCTACATTTTGATGCTTGTTTATGCATTTTTGTGGTTTGATGCATTTGTGTGCATGTTTGTGTGTTGATGCATGTTTGTGCATGTTTGTACGTGTTTGTGCATATATGTGTGTAAATGTATGTATATGTGTATATGTGTACACATGTGTAGGCTACATGTCTACCTGTTTGCATGTGCATATGTACATGTGTACATGCAAACATGCGTACATGTATAATGCGTATATGCATGCATGTGTAATGTGTGCATGTGTATATGCATACATGTGTACATGCATACATGCATGCATGCATACATGAATACATGCATACATATGTATGAGCATGCATGCGTAATGGGTGCATGTGTACATGTACACATGTGTACATGCGTACACGTTTACATACATACATATGTACATGTGTACATGTACACACGCATACATGCATACATGGATACATGCATACATGTGCATACATGTGTACATGCATACATGTGTATATGATTGTGTATATTTGTGACTGTGTTCACCACATTGTCCGTGCCTTTAACCCGCGTGGCTTGGATCATCTCCGGCCATGAATCCACGTGTGGCGGGCAGGCTGCAAGCACCAGCCGGCTGCGGGCTGCGGGCTGCGGAGGCCTGTGCCGGGCGTGCATGAGCTGCGGTTTGTGTTGGATGCTGAGCGGTAAGCACTCCTCATGTAAAAACTACGCCGACAGACGCTGGTACCAAAATAAAAGCCAGTCTCCCCTTACACATGTCATGTCATCAAAGGTCCGTCGTGATGTCACCGCAGTCATAACGGCCTATCACAACTTACGGTTGTGCCGTCACCCTCCCCCTGCACACACACACACAACCACAGCACACCAGCACACACGGACCCACGACGACGTACGGGTACGCACGGAGGTCCACTCGGCGCGAGGTGGGAGGGGGCGGGGCGGGCGGGTACTAAATGGCGCCCCGTCGTACGCAGTCCCGCAGAGCCGCTGGATTTAGGGGTGTGCGCGGGGCGCTTGGGTTGCCGCGCACTGAGACAACGCACCTTTTGTTTCACTCCGTGCGCACCCTCGGTAACTGGATCTGCGCGCGCAGAAGGAGGGCCGGCTTTTGAAGCAGGGCCAGGTATGACATTTCTCCATGCAACACCGCGCCTTTGAAGTGCACGGTCGGCACCCCTTCCCCCCTCCCACCCACCTGTTACACCACCCGTCCCCCCACTCCCACCTCAACCCCCACCCACCGCCCCTCACCCACCGCCGGACCATTGTGTGAGCTAGTGGTCGGCGGGTCATCAGCTCGCCCCCAGTTGGGCCTTGAGTGTGAAAGCTTGGTGTGGCCGGTGGTTGGGTGTGCAGGTTGTTGACATACAATCAGAGGGGTGTGACAGTGTCGGGTTATGAGACTCTGTAGTGTATCTCTGAGCGCCATCTCACTATATCTCTCTCCATACACCCGGCACCGCAGACTCCTCAGCCTCCCACATCGCGGGGTGCACCTTTCGCACCCTTTGTGTATATTTTGAAGATTTTTTGTCTCCTTCTCTGCCCCCCCCCCTCTCACCATCCTTCAATCCTTCTACCCTTCCTCTTCTCGGCTCTCTATACGACACCAATCATGTCCTCGACTATAGTATAGATCGCATAGAAATCGTCGCAGACATAGTTAAATACATGTTCCTAGCAGGCGATGTTAACTCGCTGATTAATTAAGTATCTTTTTAAACACTCCACGGCTAATGTTAAAGTTGCATAGTCCGATGGTTTTGAATTTGTGCAATCTTCTGAGATAAATACATTAGATTGATCATTGTTATCTACTTTACTTTAGGTTGAAGTAACTTTTAGTTTCAATGGCTACCTTTGGATATATTTGAAGCGACAACATGCCAAATTAATTTTGGCAAGCATGCCAAAACTCTGACGCCATAGGGTTTCTATTGAATTAACAGAGTATGCCATTCTATGTGGCAACAAATGCTTAATAAGTGCACCAGTATCTAAGTTAGATTTGTAGAATCAAATCTAGGTGAGGGTTTTGGTTTTGGAAATACGATGCTTTATCGGACTATGCAGCTTTTAATATAGCAATAGGTAGTCAAGGAAATTAGTGACAGTGATGCATCATGGGTAAACCAGTGATTTAGCATGGGGGGTATTACTAGAGAATCATTTTCAACACCTCAGTACACCCTCATCTGGTGCCCTCACGTGGGGCATGGTTTTAAGTAATCAGTTAACAAAGACCCTGTGCCCAGTCCCCTACTTTCCACGGCCAAGCTGGATGGCCCTTACTTTCCCAGATGAGTTGAGCGCCTGCCTCCCAGTTTGGTAGATAATGGGATTCAGACCCATATGTTCGAGCCCTGGCCGAATAAAGCTAATGACATAAAATATTATACTTGTTGTTCCCTGGCCTGGAATTTGGCATTACTAGGAGAGGGCAAGGAGCAATAGCACGGTGAAGACCAATTGTCCACGATTGAAATTCCCCCTGATAATACCCCACTCACACTACTGCTTGCGACCGCTTGCAACCACCTAGCGACCACAAAAAAAACGGTTGGTCGCAAAGGGTGCCAAAGTGGTCGCAAAATGGCCCTCATTGGTCTCCGAGCTCTTTGCGACCAAATTGGTCGCAATGAGGTTGCAGCTATTGCACTTAAAATCTACTTGTGACAAAAATGGTCACAAGGAGGTCGGCGACCATTGATTTCATCGCAAGGAGGTCACCGGTGACTGCTGGTTCTTTGGTTCAAAGTCGTAGCAAGCGATCGCAAGGCATAGTGTGACTGCAGCTTTAATCAACTAGTATACAACAACAGCAACAAACAAAAACCCAAAGAACCTAAAACACCCTTGGTTTATATCTCCTCTTTACTTTGCTAGTTCCTAGCAGTCCACACACGACCAGATGTGGACAGCAGGCTGGAATCAGCGAGGCGGAATGCTCCGTATGGACAGCTGACTACGGCTAAATGCCGAAATGGGCGTCACGGCGTCGTAGCGACGTGAGTGACGTGAGTGACGTGAGTGACGTGGGTTATTGTGGCGGGACCTGAGTACCGGGTCGTCTGCCAGTGCCCCGCACACAGTTTATACCTTAGACTTAGAGCGTTCAGTGTGTAGTATCTTCATCACTATCACCACCACCATCGTCATCGCCATCACCACCATAACGACCAGCATTATCATTCTCAGTATCATTATAACCATCACCATCGCCATCGCCATCACCGGAGAGAAAGCATAGCCCACCAACTCCCATCATTATCACTCACTATTCCCATTACCACCACCATCACCATCGTCATCACCACCATAACCACCATCATTACCACTCTCACTACTACTATTACCATCACCATCGTCATCACCATCACTATCATAATCACCATCATTATCACCATCATAATCGGCATCATTATCACCACCATTATCACCATCCCAATCACCATACTTAGACTATCAATAGTATCATAATGACCATCATCATCACCATCATTATCACCATCATAACCACCATCATTATCACTATCAATATCATCATCATTATCACTCTAACTATCGTAATCACCATCAGTATTTCTATCATAATCACCATCATTATCAGGGACATAGTTTGGGATTTTCAGGTGGTTGGAATAAAAAGGTGGTCAGAATGGAATAAAACGCGATGGAATAAAACGCCATAAAACAGTGTGTATATATATAAGAAGAGTTCAGGCGCAAAAGCACGTAAACGCCAATCCAAAAATGGACATAAACATTTGAATCAAACTCTCAGAAACGTAATTTTGATATGTTCCTTCTTTTTTGTCTATTACTCCATAACCATGTGATGATATGAAAAGTGGAATTACTGAGAATAAAAATTATTTTCAGGTAAAAATCTTTGATTTAAACTACATTTTTGGATTGGTGTTTACGTGGCTTTGCGCCTGAATTCTTCATATGTATATGTGTATATATGGGTATGCGGGTATTGCAGTACCTACCTGCTAAAATACCTCAGGGAGTTTGACGCCCCTGCCTTGCAAAGTTATAAACCACTGCCTTATGGTGTACAGGTACTTGATAGAACCAAAGGCTAAGGGAGCAAACCCTAACAGAAAACCATGCTTCCCTGGCAGCATTAAGGGCGGTGATGAATGGAACTCCCAACATCTCCCGAACAGCCACTGCAGGGACAAATAGTTTGCGCCTGTCTTTACGTGCTCTTGCCGGTGTGAGATCTCTATTTGCTCCCCGAGAGAGTGCTGCTAGTAACTTGCAAAAGCCAGCAGCACTTCAACACTTTCCAAGCAGCTTTTATGAAATGCACAACCGCACAAAATAGGGGCACTTAAGAAATAAAAACAGTCTTTGTTGCATTGCGACCGACAGCATGATGAATGATGATGATGATGATATATATATATTAAATATTTGTAATCTCAGATGGTACACAGATGGATACCTACGTATATGACCCCTAATCATCACTCTCAATATAGCCATCATCATCGCCATCATTAGCATTGTCATAACTATGCACACACATTGTGACTTGCTGGCTCAAATGCGTAGCAACATAAGTATACAGTATAACCTCTCTAACCAACCACCTCCACAGATCGACCACTCCCCTATATCGATTGCTTTATTTGGGTTCCCACAATACCATTGAAACCCTATTCTAACTCCCTAAACCGACCACTTCCCTAAATGGACCACTTAAAGTCGGTTCCAAGGTCGGTCGATTTAGAGAGGTTTTACTGTATTTCATACCAAACATGTGTTTTTTTTTTTTTTTAAAAGGTTGGCGCCCCATAGCTCGCAGTGATGCGTCATCATACAAGTGCGGTGCCCGTCAACATGTCTGCAGACAAACGTCGACCCGCCGATCACTGAAAGGATTTACTGGCCTGACTCCCATGGACCACCCAAAGCACCCTTTCAATGCCACGAGATGGCCAGCTTTCAGACCATAGGCCCGTGTTACCTTCCACCATCACCCGCCAGACACCCCTATACTTAGTATAGGGGTGTTTGTCTCAATGGCGGTGCTGATACCTGGCGGAAAATTCCAGCATCCTTACTCCTTTTACCTTATTTTTCAACAACCTCAATAGGATATGCGGATATGGTAGGGTGATTGCAGTATATATGCCGTTCAAACATCGATTGACCTATATTGTAGTTATTGTAGTGGTCTGCACTGACCTCTCAGGCAAGGAGCCACATAGACAGGTAGGCATGGGTAGTATGGTGATATCAGGGAGCTTAGGTGGTGTAATGGTTAGTACACTGGGCCGGAATGAAAACAGATGTGGGTTTAAGTCCCGCTCTAGGCGCACTATTTCCCATTTTCATCACCCCCATGACACTGGTTGCCATGACCATGATCCTGTACTACAAGCTATGCGCTGTATAGTTGTTGAACCTACCCTGTGTATGTATATATATATAAGTGCATTGCCTGTATGAATGCAATTGTAATCATTAGAGGACTGACAATTCCAGTGGGACAAGTGTAGTGGTCTGCACTGACCTCTCAGGCAAGGAGCCGCATAGACAGGTAGGCGTGGCATTGATCCATGGTGTCACCGAATAAAAAACAAACAATTCTCGCCGTGAATATGGCCTATGCTGCCGACACGGCCTAAAGAAACCACCAATCAATCAATCACCGAATCGATACTATTATATATGGCCTCATTGGTTGTTGGCGAATCAACTGTCACACCGATAGTAAAATACAATACGAACGTTCTTCCACCTTCCTATATATAATTATCCTGTATTAACCTATGCGTGGTTTCGGTATCCATGGTATCTACCCCCCCCCCCCTCCCCACACAAAAAAAGTCACGAAGAGGTATTTTATCGGAATTGTTCTGCTCGTATGTGTGTGCGTGTGTATGGGTGCGTGTGTGCGCTTGTGTATATAACTGTGTGTCTCAGTGTCTATGGGACAAAAGACATGATTTTGCATGCACATATGCACGCGTAACACTAACAAAGTAACAGTCCTGCTTGGTGCATGGACTGATTCCAAATAGGTCAAAGCTGAAGAAAAGGTCCCATTTGAAATTACTCAGCCCACCCATGAAGAAACGTATGATTTCTACAAGTATGTACAATCACATTGTTTTGCACCGACCTATCTTGCTATTCACATCGGAACTATATTCCAGTGACTTCAAATGGTGCTAGTGCTATCTAGCTGCGCAGAAAGGAACCCCTTTATCAAACGAACACGTGGTAGTACTGTTAAGTGCCTGTCACACTATGCCGGATTGAGCAATGGACAGAATTTTCTAGTCTGGCGCTGTTCGGGCGTGATAAGTATCAAAATGTATTAAAATGTCTCAAAAAGTTGTGATATCGGGTCAAAGGCCGCCAGAAGAACGGACATAGTTTGTTTGTTTGTTGTTGTTTTACGTCCTAGCAACATCTAAGGTCATATCAGGACGGGCATGAAACGGACATGAAACATACATGAACAGATAGCCAACGGACGATAAGCGGACTAAACAAACTCAAACCGGACAAGAACCGTAGACGTAAATCCGGCGGCATCCATTCCAAGTTTTGTGCATGTTCAAAACTTGTAATGGATCGGGCCGGATATCAACGGATATCAACAGATATGCAATGGATATGCAATGGACACAAACCGGACTTTGCCGGATATCAACAGACTTTGTTCGGTTTCTTTCTGTTTCCCCAATCCGGTGATGTGTGACAGAGCCTTTACTGTTAGCATGTGGAGTGGATTGCCTGATCTGGGGAGAGTGCCACAGCCTTGGTTGTGGTTATTCTGTTTTTATTTGCTTGCTTGGGATTTTACATCCTGGCAACATCTAAGGTCATATCAGAACAGGTACCGACTTGTGACAGTGCGCACTCATGGTAATTTATAGTGCTGCCCTAATGGGAGACCAGGCCACCAGTGCCATCACCTGATTCCCCACTGACTCACATTACCCTGACAATGACGTAACCAGTCCTTGCCCTATCCTATTAATGCAGAGTGCCAGGCTCAGTATCTACAAGCATCAATTTGGTAAGTCATTGGTTTGAATCTGCCGGGATTGCAACTCACAATGTTCCGCATGGGAAGCGGGTGCTCTTACCGATTCAGCCACCACGTCTGGTATGTTTCTTCGTGGGTTTTTTTTGGCGATGGTGTATTTATGCTGCCCATATCAGTTAAGTCTTAATGACTTGTTTTCACCACTAGACAGTTATAGTCTCATGGTTTCCCTTGTAGTGTTACTTCCAGTTGTGTAGCGATCGACTGCATGCATTCTTTCTCTGTTTGTAAGCATTCACCCACAACTCCCTAATGGGGCTGTCACACTACGACGTTTCTCCCGGCGACCCGTCAGCGTTGAAAATAAAATCTTGCGCGTCGAGAAACGTCAAACTTTTCGGCGGTTTGGGGGAAAAGATCGGCGTCAGCACGGCGCGTTATGCGCGCGCGGCCAACGTGTGTCGATGCGCTGGGGGAAAAAAAAAAAAAGTTTGGCGCGACGTCTTCATTTAACCTTAAATGTTGCTAGGGCGTAAAACAAAAACGGCCCAGTTTGCCGCAACGTGTGAGCAACGACCCTCCCGCGCGCGCGCCGTCTTCCTAGCGTTCCCATAACGTTATCCCGGCGCGTCCAACGCAGCGCGACGCGCGCCTAACGTCCTTACCCATATATTTGCGCGCGCTGGCGGTCGTTGGGTTATTTTTGACATGTTGAAAACACTCAGCGACCAATAACGCGCGCCGACTTTCTCGGCCTACCGTCAACGTCAAACATAGTGTACCGACGTGTACCGACGCGCGCATAACGCGCTCCCAGCGTTTCTCGATATTTCACCCATTTTCGCCCAAATACACCACACGTTGACGGGTCCCCGGCGAGAAGCGTCGTAGTGTGACAGCCCCATAACCTCTGTGAATCCGTTTGTTCTACAATTGGTTAGTTGTTTGGTTATCTACAGTTAGTTTGCCTGACTGCCTTCACCTTGTTGTGTTAGTGGTCATTAGTTTTGGTTTAAAGTTTAAAGTTTACCTCCTGGGTGTATCATTCCTAGCATGTATACTTTCTAACACTAAGAGTTTGCATCAATTATCAGTGTATTTTTATTTATTTAATTTTGTATTCACTATCAATGAATTTTTGTAAATGATGTTTGTTTGTTTTTGTTGGTGTTTTCTGTGTCGGTATTTAAACAAATTTATGAAGGGATGTTTCAGTTGTGGCCGTGTGACCTGCAGCGGGGATCATCGTGGTGCCGGCGTGGTGGCTGGCTGGCTAGCAGAGTTCGTCCCGCCAGCTGACAGCGGAACATCATTATCCACGTGTCTCTCCGGGCCGACGTTAAGCTGCTGCCAGGCGATACGCCGCTGATACCACGTATTAGGTCTCTACTGACACTAATGGCAAAGCTCCCGAGGACAGCCCAACAATTGAGGATGAGAAAGTGCATACAGTAAAGCCTCTCTAAATCGACCGACCACGGGACGGACTTTAAATGGTCCATTTAGGGAGGTGGGAGGTTTAGGGAGGTCTAAAAAAAATCATTACAATAGTAGTGTATGGGCGATCGTTTGGGGGCCAATTAAAACGATCGATATAGGGGAGTGGTCGATATGTGGAGGTGGTCGGTTAGAGAGGTTTTACTATACTTTGTTGTGCTGCTTTTTTTTTGGCTTAAAAAATAAAACTGTTGACGATTTACATAATGAGTGATCATATAATTTACCAGTTTGAATAGATCGCATGTGGTTATGCGTATTTTTGTATGTTTTCTCATACTTATAGTTGTTGCTGTTTCATTTTACACTAAAAGATTATATAAGTTATAGATATGAATGTAGCAGTCGCACAGATTAGTAGTTTAGATAGATCGCGTGTGGTTATGTACATCATATGCGGGTTGTAGATTTGAAAAAAAAACTAAAACATGGTCAGTTGCTGTTTAAAGTTGCGTAGTCCGATGGTGTTGAATTTCTGTAATTTTTCTGAGATAAATAGATTAACCTGACCGTTATAATCGACCTTACTTTAGCTTCAAGTCCTGTTTATTTTAAACAGTTATATTTTTTAGATATTTGAAGTGCAAACATGTCAAATTAGTTTTGGCAAGCTTGCCAAAACTCTGACACCATAGGCTTTAGCAGTAGCAGGTTCTATTAAATTGCCTCAGTATTCACTGCTATGTGGCAACTAATGCTTAATACTTGCATCAGTATCTAAGTTGGATATGTATAAATCAATTCCAGATAATTGTTTTGGTTTTGAAAATTTGATGCTTCATTGGACTATGCAGCTTTAAAGCTGATCTTCTTTCCTCTTTTTTTGCTTCGCGAGTTCATGTCATAGAATGGGAAGATTATCCTGTCGCGCCGTGAGAAAGGTTAGCTCAGTGTAAACTTGTGTGAATTAAATGGGTTTTTGTTGTTATATGTGCATGAGGCCCTGCCACAAGTGTCAACAGAATGACCCGTATGAGGGTCGACAATATACACGATGTACGAGATATATATCTGCAACCTCTTTCCCCACAAATCTACCCAATCTGTTGGGGTTTTTTTCTGGTTCACGTGCGGATCCAAGGGGGGGGGGGGGGGGAAGGTGTGGAAGGAGGAGAGAGGGCTGGGGGGGCGATAGAAGGGGGGGGTTATTGTGAGAGGGTGTGGTAGGGATGTAGGGGGGTAGGGATGTGATGGAAGGGGGGGGGGGGAAGTGAGGGGTAGGAGGAAGGGAGGGAAGGGGAGGGAAGGGGAGGGAAGGGGAGGGAAGGGGAGGGAAGGAGGGAAGGGGAGGGAAGGGGAGGGAAGGGGAGGGAATGGGAGGGAAGGGGAAGGAAGGGGAGGGAAGGGGAGGGAGGGTAGCGGGAGTAGAGGGATGCGGAGGGCTAGGGGAAGAGGGTGCGTGGCACGTGTAGGGGGATGGGAAGGGAAGCGGGTGAGGGAGGAGAGCCGGGAGGGAAGGGAGTGGAAAGGGGATAGGGGAGGGGGAGTGGAAAGAGAGGGAGGGGATTGGATAGGGAGGGGAATGGAGAGAGGGGACCGAAGGCAAATACCCTATAGCATCACATATCCCACTGTTTTCGCTACATACGCACCTTTATAGGCATGTACTTTCGCGTCTGCGACCAGACGGGATGGCCAAATGAGTTAGAGCGTCCGTCTCCCATGTTGGGATATCGTGGAGTCGTGCGTTCAAACCCTGGTCGAGTCAAACCAATGACATAAAAATTGATAATTGTCGCTTCCTAGCCAGGTGCTCGGCTATTAGGATAGGCCAAGGACTGGTTGGCTCAGTGTCAGGATAATCTGACTGAGTGGGATATCAGGTCATGGTGCTGGTGGCCTGGTCTTCCAGTGGGGCAGCACTATAAAGTCACCATGAGTGCGCATTGTCACAAGTTGGTACCTGTCCTGATATGACCTTAGATGTTGCTAGGACGTAAAACAACAAACAAACAAAACTTCGCGTCCGTACCTAGACCACGCTCAGTGTTGAGCTTTGTGGGATGCATATTTTAAATCTGCCAAACTATGCCTCAACCAGTGCCATATCTAGGGTTTTCTTGTGGATTTACTGAGGAAGCCATTGCAATAATGTATTTCACGCGAGAAGGACACCATTCCCGGAGCACTACCTGTAATAAAACAGACCAGTATAGTGCATGTCTTCACGGGACAACTGTGCGCCCAGACCAATGGTGTCCTGACATAGCAGGAGTCCTGTCATCGGAGGGACACTCAAATGAAACGAAAAACAGTTTTTAGATTGAAAGTTTCTCTGCAGATGACATGTTTTCCACGACCACAAGGGTCGCTGAAGACAGGTACGACTGTATGTGTGTTCATTTTACACATTTTTAAGTCATAAATGTTGGGATATAACACCAACGAAACTTTAGATAACATGGTAAATAGATCATTCATTAAACATACATTAATAATAGGTCTGCAGCTATGGAACTATATCAATTCATTTTAGTTGACCACCGTGTTGTATTATGGAAGAGATTATATAAGATTTGATTGTTTATTTGAGTTTTACGTCATGGCAACATCTAAGGTCATATTAGGACTGGTACCAACTTGTGACACTGCGTACTCATGGCAATTTTATAGCGCTGCCCCACTGGGAAAGTAGGCCGCCAGCACCATGACCTGATATCCAACTCAGTGACATTATCACGACACGGAGCTAACTGACTAGGGCGCACCGGGGATTATACCTTGCCACAACCCTCAGTTCACATGCTAGACCAGACGGGATGGCTGAATGAGTTGAGCGTCCGTCTCCCGTTTTGGTAGATCGTGGGATTCAAACCCGCGGGTTCAAACTCTGGTCGAGTCACACCAATGACTTTGAAATTGATACTTGTCACTTCCTAGCCATGTGCTCGGCATTATTAGGCTCAGTGTCAGGATAATGTGACTGAGTGGGATATCAGGTCATATTGCTGGTGGCCTGGTCTCCTTTTGGGGTAGCACTATAAAGGCGCCATGAGTGCGCACTGTCATAAGTCGGTACCCATCCTGATATGACCTTAGATGTTGCCTGGTCGTGAACCTCCAACAACCAAGCAACCTTCACATGGTCACGCGATGGTAGAACCCGTGTAGGACTAGGAGACGCTATGTGTCAACTGTGGTGTGTAGGTGGCGCCACTGTTTGACAGACAGTCCTATTGCGGACTACCTAAATCGGCGCCAGTCTGATTGTGTGCGACTAACTCAGTATGTTGGTCAGATTGGTAGTTAATGCTAGGCTAATTGTACATTAGTGTCTAGCTCATAGCCTCACATCACTTTCGCTGCTTAATATGTGTGTACATGTATGTGTTCAATTGTATGTGCACAAATGCATGAATATATACATACATCCACATAAATATATCAATATAAGGATATATATATATAATTACATACATCGCCACGGCATTGAATATAGATAGTGCATCTTCCCCAACAATGCCTTACCCACTAATGACAAAATAAATGTATAAAAGATGTCTAAATTGCTATTCTATTCAAATTATTAAACTACAAAGCACATGTCCACAAATATTCCCCCATAAATAAAGATAATACATTAAGCAACAAATTATTCTGCAGTGAAAAGCCACATTAACACATATGTTCAATAATACTCATTAAAAAGAGCAACTCAAAAACTAATGATAATTTGGTTTTAGCCGAATCAGTATCCTAATGACAAGAGGCTACCAACAATCCCATATATCCATCCGAATCTTCTTTTATTGTTGTTTTGCTTGTTGTGGTTATTGCTAAATGCTATGCAAATGAGCTGTTTGGAACTGCTCTTACAACCAGATGAGCTGCTCATACAAACCGGGTCACAGCCGGGTCGGCTCATGGCGACGCTTGTCTACGGCACGAAGGGCGACTACTCCCGGGTGCGAGTTAATTTGCCGCAGCGACACACGGAGCTGCTCCTGGGAGCTGCGCATCCGCGCCTTCTGTGGAAGGGGAGGGAAGGGCGACATGGGGGCTCGAGTTCGTGGCCCTCGCCGAGGGGAAGTGCTATTCAACCATAACGGTGGATAAGAGCATGAATGTCCTCCATATTCCCAAATCTATATGTTCCTTTCTTCCTTCCTTATTTTCTCCCTGTTCCGTTATTTCTTCCTTATTCTCTTTCTCTCTCTGTTCTTTTCATTCCGTCCTTATTTTCTCTCTGTTCCGTTCTTTCTTCATTATTCTCTTTCTTTCTCTGGTCCTTTCCTTCCTTCCTTATTTTCTCTCTGTTCGGTTCTTTCTTCATTATTCTTTATCTCTCTCTGTTCCTTTCTTTCTTCCTTCCTTCCTTCCTTATTCTCTTTCTCTCTCTGTTCCTTTCCTTCCTTCCTTATTTTCTCCCTGTTCCGTTCTTTCTTCATTATTCTCTTTCTTTCTCTGGTCCTTTCCTTCCTTCTTTATTTTCTCTCTGTTCCGTTCTTTCTTCATTATTCTTGATCTCTCTCTGTTCCTTTCTTCCTTCCTTCCTTCCTTCCTTCCTTATTCTCCATTTCTCTTCCGCTCCAGTCAACCACGCACCTCGCAAGAAATGTCAGGATGCTTTACTCGCGCCTTCTACCGACCTCAAGACCAGACGGGATGGCCGAATGAGTTAGAGCGTCCGTCTCCTGTGCTGGTAGATCGTGGGTTCGAGTCCCGGTCGAGTCAAACCAATGACTTTAAAATTGATACTTGTCGCTTCCTAGCCAGGCGCTCGGCATTATTAGGATAGGGCAAGGCTGATGTGTCAGTGTCAGGATAATGTGACTGAGTGGGTACAGGTCATGGTGCCGGTGGCCTGGTTTCCCAGTGGGACAGCACTATAAAGTCGCCATGAGTGCGCACTGTCACAAGTCGGTACCCGTCCTGATATGACCTTAGATGTTGCTAGGACGTAAAACAACAACAAACAACAAACATCTACCGACCTGACCAGGACACACTGAGCTAGTTGCAATGAAATGCACATGACAGCACATCTTATCGTTTCCCTTGGTGGTGTGGGGTACGGGTAAGGGTGTGGCACCTGTAGGGGTTGTATGGGGGTATGTGCGAATATGTGTGGGGAGGTGTTATGTGGGTGGGTGATACATTGTCGTTAACCCACCTCACTCCGCCCGGTACAGTTAATGCTATGCATTAGTATTATGTGCTTTCCAAGATACCAAACCTGATGACCATGCATCCCTGTTCAGTCGTCTGGCTTTGCTAGGACGTGTGTGGGACGGGAGCATACTGCAACACTACACACTTCTACACCTACATGCAGGAAGTGGTATTTTATATAATGTAAGATATCTTTTTTTTTTATTAAGGCTGTATTTATACTGTCCATAACATATAAGCCTGGGTACCCAGGCTTGTTTTCAATGCTGGCCAGTTGTAGTGTTGGTGTTATCTTACCACACAGTAGCTGCTGATAAGTAATTTGAGTTTGTTCTACTCTTATTACTAGACTCGCCTACTCCTATTTACATATCATAGGCTTGTACGTAGCTGTGTGGTATGTTATCTGGCTACTTTTGACATGGTTACCTTCCATTGGGTGTCCCGCTGGTGGGCTGTGACATATCACATTCCCCTTTGCCGTGCAGCTTAGTGGGGGTTTTCTAGCCTTATTCAATTTAGTGCAATGTCAGTACATTCTACATCAGAAACAAGTATTCAGCAATGACACTACCGAGTTTGGGTATCGGGGATTATCTCTTCAGGGGTTCAAAGTTCGTTTAAAATATAGTGAAGTTTATGGCTGGAATGGAAAACAGCCCCACCTTCAGTTGGGTAAGCATACCAGGCTTCAGTCCCCCACCCAACCATCCACCCACCCACCCACCAGCACCCGCGAACTGTATCCCATAAGAGGCATATTGTGAGTGAGGGTGGAGGTGGAGAGAGTGGAGACGGCGGAGAGGGTGGGAAGTGGGGGGGGGGGGGGCGTGAGGAGGGTGGCGATGGCGGACGGTAAGGAAGGTAGAGAGGGTGGAAAGAGTGGGGACGGCGGATAGGGGAGGGTGAGGCGGAAAGGTAGGGAGAGTGTGGATAGGGGAGGGTGGAGATAGTGTGGAGGGTGGAAAGAGTGGGACGGGTGGGGAGAGGGGGGTGGGGGTGATATTATGTTCAAAATATAGTTCACGCTCTGCCCATTCTGACATTGCTAAGGACGATCTTAGTGATCTAATCTATGCGTTAGTCTAGGATAAACAGAATAAATTTTTTTAAATTTTTTTCATCACCTCAGCCAACACCATGCGGGTGCCAATATTATATAGGATGACCGTTCTATAGTATTAGATGTCATTATTAATATCACACAATATATTTTCTAAAATATAAATATAAAATGTCACCTCGATGAACAACCAAAATAAATAGATAATGCAAATGACCTCATGTTGACTATTTAAAGTTGCATAGTCCGATGAAGCATCAAATTTTCAAAACCAAAATATTTATTTAGATTTTATTCTACATATCTAACTTCTAGACTGATGCATTTATTAAGCACTTGTTGCCACATAGAATGGAATACTGAGTCAGCTTAATAGAACCTGCTACTGCATAAGCCTATTGTGTCAGAGTTTTGGTGTGCTTGCCAAAACTAAGTTGACAAGTTTACACTTCAAATATCTCAAAAGTTAGCCATTTAAAATCAAAGTTACTTCAAACTAAAATAAGGTGGATTATGACAATCACTTTAATATTAATATCTCAGAAAAATGACAGAAACTCAAAACCACCGGAGCTATGCAACTTTAAAGCTGCATAGTCTGATGAAATATCAAAATTTTCAACCAAACCAATTATCTAGATTTGATTTTACATATCTAACTTAGATACTGATGCACTTATTAAGCATTTGTTTCTGTGTAGAATGCAATGCTGAGTCAATTTAACAGAACCTGTTACTTCAGAAGTTCCCGTCCTGATATGACCTTAGATGTTGCTAGGACGTAAAACAACAACAAACACACAAACAAACAAACTGCAGAAGTCTATGGTGTCAGATTTTTGGCACGCTTGCCAAAACTAATTTTCCGTGTTTGCACCCCAAATATCTCAAAAGTTTACAAAAATTTAAAATAAAAGTAACTTTGAACTAATGCATAGTAGATACTAGTGATTGATCAAATATATTTATCTCAGAAAAAAAATACAGAAATTCAAAACCATCGGAGCTATGCAACTTTAATTAAAGCTGAAATCTAGGGCAGTCTATTGGTGAAAAAAAAAGGTTTACTGATGGGGTAGGTTGCTGGGCTTTTAGTTTTACCCCCTATTCTATTTTCCCTCCGCACCCTCCACCTCCCATACAGCACCCCCTCCACACACACACACACACACACACACAACTTCTCCCCCCACCAGCGTATAGGAAGCTATCTCGTTAAGTGACTTACTTATCTGTCAGCGTCTAAATGGGACTTTACCGAGTCGCATCAATGTCTGCAGGGGCCGACCTAGTGCCAGCACTGGGGCTTTGGGTGACACGTGAGATGGGATTCTGTAAAGGGATTCGGGGCCCCGTTTTACACACGGTTTGCTGAGCATTTTACACGGAAAAGAAAACACAACTGGATTACATTTACAGCCAGCATTCACGGATACAGGTCACTGGGGTCGGCACACATGCTTTACCGTTACATGTTCCGCTTATATTATATTAAAAGTACGGACTGCAGTAACAGCCTATATATACTATATATATATATATTTATGTGTATATATACTGTAACATACACAGTGAAATATTCTAAACAGAGAGAAGCGATAAGGTTGGGATGAGTGTGTAGTTTTATTTTGTGATAAGCAATATATACCTGAATAGACTACCAGTAAAAGTTTAAACTCCAGCTCTAAGTCTAAGCGCCAATTAACTGGTGTCAGAATTATATAATGTATTAAATATATGATATAAAAATACAACATATATAATAACTAAAATATTACAAATATGATATAATATATATAATAACTAGTGTCAGAATTATATAACGTATTATAAATGATATAAAAAACAATATAGCTAGTATATACAATACCTAATAGGTAGTATATATAGTTATATATTATAGAAATAATTTATATACTGTATGTATTCATGTATTGTATGTATTGTATGTATTCTAATCTGTATATATTCTTTATATTGTATACATTTAGTATATTATTATTATATATTGTATTGTATTATATTATATATTGTATTATATCTTATATTATATATTGTATTATTATATAATATATTGCATTATACATTGTATTATATGTTGCATTATTTATAGTATTAAATATTGTATTATATATTGTATTGTATACTGTCTAAATATAGTGTATCACAGATTTATTATATATTGTATGAGAGATTGCATTATAGATGCATTATATATTGCATTATATACTGTATTTTATTTATATCATATGCCCACACATATACATATATATATACCTATATATACACACACAACGGGGCACTCAGGCCTGCGGCGGGACCCATGATACCCGAGGGATAGATACCTGAGGCGGGCAGTATTGAGATGTCTGATCTGATACCAAGTGTGCACTGTTCGGCCAGGTATTATGTCCTTCCAGGTGGGACTGCAATGGGATCTGATCCGCAGGGTACTCGGGTAGGAGCACCTGACACGCCCCCTCACTGTACCTGTCCATCAAGGTGTCAGGCAGCTCGGGTGCACCCCTTTGTATTGTATGTGTAGAGGGAGAGGGGGCGCCGGGACACAGCGGGGCAATTCCTTACAGCGAGGCTGTAATGCTATCTACCCCTATCTAATGAAGACGCCGCACCTCCTCCCGTACCCACTGGGCACTCTTCTTTCTCTGGTTGCTGGTTACCTCACAGTGTCTCTATGCACCTACATAGTAGACATCTACGTCTTCTTCACATTCACAACCACATCCACAAGCCACTATGTCCGTCTGGCTCTCAATGGACTTATTCGGGGGTCGTTATTACTATGTACCAGTACTAGTATATATTTAGCCATATCTGGAGACTGCTGTCAGCATGGTCTTCTAAAGCATCACCCACATACCTGTATTACCATGTTTCTCCATGTCCATAGACCAACTATGCCCTTCTATATACAGACGCACAGACCGCTATGCACCTCTCTATATATATGTACTTATATAATATATATATATATGTGCTATATAAGTGATTATGTGAATATAAATAAAGAATAGACCATAATGTTTCGGGGCCCCTTCCGGGCCCCCCCGCTATCCACCACCATGACTCTGAGCAGAACCCTGGTCTGGGCATTCTCTCCGCTCCCGGCCTCGGTACCGGCACCGTCTGCCTCTTGCCTCACTTCAAAATATATATATGCACAAACCCCCCTATGGCCGTCTTTATCCATATGCATTGACCCCTTATCCCCCCTATACCTATATGCACATACCCCCTATGCCCCGCTATATCTATATGCGTAGACCCGCTATGCACCTCTATATCCATATACACTGACCCCCCCTATGCGCCTTTATATCCACATGCAGACCACATATATCGCTCTCTCCCTCCCTCCATCCCCAACTCTCTCTCTCTCTCTCTATATATATATATATATATATATATATATATATATATGCATATATACAGACACACACATATTTATGTCCATTGATGCACATACCTGCATAGATGGTTGTTCATCAAAATCTAAAGAGGGCCCCTCCATATTCATGATCAGAGGGCCTTGTGCCCGTGTATATCCACACAGTAAGTCGCTTTCTCTATCAAAAGCCACAGTCCATATATGTCAATAAATACATACCTCTATATCCAAATAGACATGGCTGTATATATTTTATATAAGTCCATTGCACCCAAGTACATCACTATGTTAGTTGTTACTACCGTGTAAGCCCAAACGTGAATCTGTTTCCAATCTGGTGGGTGGGGGTGGGGCTCGGGGTGGCGTTTCTTTCCGTTTAGAGTTAGATCTGATGGCACATCCATTTTGGTGATATCTTTCAGTGATTGCCGAGATTATGACTGCGTAAGTCGATGGAAGACTTGTGTGTTCTTTGATAGGAAAATGCGGTGTCGTTACGCTGAGAGTTATGCGGTTCCATGGGAGCATAGCGTACCAAGTGTGGGAATGGTATCGCGTTCAGTGTTTTGCTGCCCTTTACTGCTATTACATTCTTTATTAATGTTATCAATCTGTCTTTCTTCTCACACAATGGTTGCAGTTTGCATGTATCAAGAACAACTTATAAATACTTGCAATTAAAGTGGCATAGGCCGATAAATTTGAGGTTTTTCCATAAATATCCATCGATAAAGATATTATATTGATTTGTATACTCTTAATTTAGTTGCAAGTCACTTTTGTTATAAATGGCCAACATTGGAGGTATTAGAAGTGAAAACATGTTTAATTTATTTTGACATGCATCTCTAAGTTTTGACACAATATGCCCTAGAAATTACGTGTTCTATTCAATTGATTTAGCAACAAATGCTTAATATTATAATTGCACCAGTATCTAAGTTAGGTATGTATAATCAAATCTTAAGCTGATCCCCTTCCCATTCCTACCCCACCCCTACTACACCTTCTTTCAAAACCTGTTACCTAACATTTTTCTTGAAATTGACATAAAACCTGTCTGATGTAAGTCCCCACTGCAATCTCATACTTCCGATCCCATCATTGGGCTACACAATACGGAACACCAGTGATGGGATTTAAAAATGGGCAGCTTTCTCGCATTTCGTATTGGTGATTGGATCTACTGATTTGCATATTTACAATATAATGTATATATGTGTATTGGAGATATGTTATATCTTTTGAAAAAAGAAGAGAGAAAGACAAAAGAAGAAAGAAGTGTTTAAAGACAATTCTAGAATCATGCAATACCATGTGATGCATACTCACCAAGTGCATAATACATATGTTGAACTGGAATTGTATGCAGTTATAATTACAACTAATACTTAGTAATAGTCCATTTATATTATGTTTCTATCATCGAACAGGATTATCATGTGGTTATTATTGCAACTGCTATTGTTATTTATGTACTAACAAATTGTAATGAATGGCTGGAAGACCAGTGCTTTGGCGCTGACAAAAGACATTATTCGCTGAATAAAATACATTTAGTAAAAAAAAAAAACTGTTTTAGTTTTGAAAATTCTGACTATGCAGCTTTAAATTTTATTATGTTGTTATAGGATTGTATAATGCAGCAACATTCCGCACAAGAAATAAAAGAGGTCGCATAGACAGGGTTTAGGTAAGATGAGATCTGCTAAGTGGATTAGCTGTAAGTGTAAGCCCTTGCTTAGTGGGTCTATTTTAGGGGGTCAGCAAGTGTCAACTTTCTGCTTGGTGATGTTCTTGTGCGGGCACCATTTGGGGGTGACGGGGGGGGGGGGGGGCGGGTGCTTTACAGGTTGATGCTCTTAAAGTTGCATAGCCCGATGCTTTTGAGTTTCTACCATTTTCTAAGATATATTAGGGATGATCATTATAATCTACCCTACTTTACTTTAAAACAAAGTTGCTTTAAATAGACTAATGTAGGAGATATTTCAAGTGTAAACATGCCAAATTAATTTGGACATATTGACAAAATTCTGGCACCAAAGGCTTCAGGAGTAAAATGATTGATTGATTGATTGGTGGTTGCTTTGCGCCGTGTCGGCAGCATAGGCTCAGGAGTAAAAAGTTCTATTAAATTGACATAACACACCCTTTTAGGTAGCAACACATATTTAATAAGTGCACCAGTATCTAAGTTGGATATCTAGGTTCAAATCTAGATAAGTGTTTTGTTTTTGAAAATGTGATAGTCTTTAACAGACTATAAGACTGAAAATCCTTTTGGTAAATGAATGTATTCATATTTAAACATTAAGTCTACATACTTTTTATTTTTTAAATTATTATTATGAATTTCTGTCACGATGTCTTCATGTAAATCTAGAAGTAGGTACAATTGGGATGAAGGGCTGCTCATTAACTAGTGTACCTGATACAGCATTTCCAGGTCAGCTCCAACTATCGGCCATGTGTTTCATTGACTTAGTGGGATTAGAAACCATGTGCTCATCAGAAACCATGTGTTTCTCGGTTTAAACTGAGCTTAAAACATTCGGTGTGCAGTGAATGAGAGGGGTTGGAGAGACTAGGATAACATTTTTGGCGTTTAAAATACTCCATGTTAGAGCTTCGCTCATTCGCCAGAGACAAAAAGGCACTAAGTCAGAAGAGACTATTATTAAATAATTATTAAGGAAAATGAGGAAATGGAAAAACAAAGTGTCTTATAGTTATACTATATCATATGCCTATTTGTGTACACTTCTAAATGCAAGAGAACTCCCACCTGATGCCACAACCCGCACCCTCCTACCCCTACCCTCCCTCCTTGATATGCCCCGGAGGGCTCAATCCAGTCAGAATGGCAAGTGGTGAGAAGTGTGGGGGAAAGGGTGTGTGTGTGGGCGGGGATAGGCGGGGGGTGGGGTGAGTAGGCGCTAGTCGGGAGCTAATTAAGAGGGTTGGGAGGACTGTTTATAAACGAGGCCTATTTAGCCTAATGAAGCATACAGGTGATGACATCCGTGGTCTGACATAATGCCATCATCCCCCCTCTCGCTCTGCGTGACTCGGTATATATACATATGCCTGTGGCGTTGACAGAGATGCTTTTATGGGGGAGGATGTGATAGCTCCACAATATATACACATATATGCATATATGTGTATATATTGTGGAGCTGTTACATCCTATATGCATATATATGTGTGTATAGAGGGGGTGTAATGACGTCACGAGGCTACTTTCGGTGGCCATATTGGATTACATACAGAAGGCTGGCAACTGCCTACATTGTGCTTATTTACTGATTTGTTCGTTTATGTGTCACTGTTTTAAGTAGTTTAGCCCCAGAAGTTGTTTCTAAAGTGTTGTAAGTAAACACAGTTTATGTAAACTGCCCAGAACCTCCCAGAACCCAAGAAAACTCTGTTTTTCTGCATCTGCATGCATTCACAACATGGCTATGGAAGGTGCTCGTAATCCAAGATGGCTGGCCACCGACCGCTGACTGCTGAGTGATGACGTCACGTCCACTCCCTCTCTCTCTCTCTCTCTCTCTCTATATGGAGGGGGTGTGGAGAGGATATGCATATATATACATGTGTATTATATGTATCTAGATGTAACAATAGGTATGTATATGTATGTGAATACATATGTGTAAGTATGTATATGTATGTGTCGTGAGGGGTTATCAAAATGGGAAATATTGCGTCTAGAGCGGGACTCGAACGCACATCCCTTTGCATTCCGGGCCAGTGTGCTAATCATCACACCACCTAGACTCCTAGGATAGGGCAAGGACTGGTTAGCTCTGTGTCAGGATAATGTGACTGAGTGGGATATCAGGTCATGGTGCTGGCGGCCTGGTCTCAGAGGGGGGCAGCACTATAAAGTCGCCATGAGGGTACCCGTCCTAATATGACCTTAGGTGTTGCTAGGACGTAAAACAACAACAAACAAAGAAACCTAGGCTCCCTGATGTCACCACACTACCTACGCCCACCTGTCTATGCAGCTCCTTGCCCGAGAGGTCAGTGCAGACTACTACATATGTATATGTATGTATATGTATGTAGTATATATATATATATATATAGATATATATATATATATATGTGTGTATGTATGTATATGTATGTATATGTATGTATATGTGTGTATATGTATATGTTTGTATATGTATGTATATGTATGAATACATAGGCGTATATAGTGTATATATAGTGCATACATATATAATTAGTAGGTTCGGCCAACGCAACCAGCAGCCTATGCCCACAACAATCTGTCTGTGTGCACATGTACCCCACCCCACATTTACCGGGGCGTGCTGGTTTGTAGGGTTGTAATTTGATCCGGGAAATTAGCCGCCCTTTATATGCAAGAAAGAGGGGACATGGGGTGGGGATAGCAAGGAGAGGGGTGTGCGCGGGAGGAGTGAAGGAGGGTCGAAGGGCGGGTCGAGGAGGAGGAGTGGAGGGGAGGTGAAGGTGGAGAGGGGGGAGGTGGAGGGGAGGTGCAGGGAGGTGCAGGGGAGGTGCAGGGGAGTGAACTGGATGAATGGGAGGTGGCTGGGGGGTGGGAGGGGGTGGAATGTGGAGGGAAGCTAGAGAGAAGGTGGAGGGAGGTGGAGGGGTGTGAGGGGAGGTGGAGGGAGGGAGGGAGGTGGGAGGGGAGGGGAGGTGGAGTGTGGTGGAGGGAGGTGTGGAGGAAGGTGGAGGGGAGGTGGAGGGGTGTGGAGGGGAGGTGGAGGGGAGGTGGAGGGAATGTGGAGGGGAGGTGGAGAGAAGGTGGATGGAATGTGGAGGGGGAGGTGGGGGGAAAGGTGGAGGTGAAGGTGAGGGAGGGGGTGGGGGGGTGGAAGGTGGAGGGGGGTGGAGGGAAGGTGGAGAAGGGAGTGGAGGAGAGGTGGAGGGAGGTGGGAGGTGGAGGGGAAGGTAGAGAGAATGGAGGGAAGATGGAGGGGGTGTGGAGGGAAGGTGGAGGGAGGTGGAGGGGAGGTGGAGGGAGTGGGGGGGAGGTGGCCGAGGTGGAGGTGTGGAGGGAGGTGGAGAGAAGGTGGAGGGGAGGTGGAGGGAAGATGGAGGGAAGGTGGAGGGAGGTGGAGGGGGTGGAGGGAGGTGGAGGAAGGTGGGTAGAGGGAAGGTGGAGGAGGTGGAGGGAAAGGTGGAGGGGAGGTGGAGGAGGGGAGGTGGAGGGGAGGTGGGAGGGGGAGGAGGTGGGGGGGAAGGTGGAGGGAGGTGGAAGGAAGTGAAGCAAGGTGGAGGGAAGGTAGAGGGAAGGTGGTGAGGAGGTGGAGGGAAGGTGGAAGGGATGTGGAGGGGATGGAGGGATGTGAGTGAGGTGGATGGAGGTGGACAGGAGCAGAGGGGGGTGACAGGTGGCGGGGGAAGGAGGAGGGGGTGGAGGGGAGGTGGCAGGTGAGGGAGGAGGTGGAGGAATGTAGAGAGAATGTGGAGGAGAGGTGGAAGGGAGGTCGAGGGAGGTGGAGGGAAGGTGGAGGGGAGGTGGAGGGAAAGTGGAGGGGTGGGATGAGAGGACAGTGAGATGGTGGAGGTCGAAGGTGGAGGAAGAGAGAGAAGGTGGAGGGGTAGGTGAGGGATGAAGGTGAGGTGGAGGGAATGTGAGGTGGAGGCAAGGTGGAGAGTGGAGGGAAGGTGGAGGGAGGTGGAGGAGGGAGAGGGGAGGGGGCAGGGAGGTGGAAGGGAGGTGGAGGTGGAGGTTGGTGGGGGTGTGGAGGGGAGGGTGGAGGGGGAGGGGTGGTGGGATGTGGAGGGAATGTGGGAGGGAGGGGAGGTGGAGGTGAGGAGGAGGGAGGTGGAGGGGGAGGGCGGAGGAGATGGGTGGGAGTGGGGTGGGGAGAGATTGGGATGTGGAGGTGAGGTGGAAGGGAGGAGAAGGTGAGGGAGGTGGAATGGAGGGAAGGAGGTGATGGTTGAGGGACTGAGGGTGGACAGGAGCAGGAGGGGATGTGGAGGCGATGTGGAGGGGATGTGGAGGGGAGGTGGAGGGGAGGTGGAGGGGAGGGGAGGTGGAGGGGATGTGGAGGGAAGGTGTAGGGGATGTGGAGGGGATGTGGAGAGAAGGTGGAGGGCAGGTGGACAGGAGCAGGAGGGGAGGTAGAGGGGAGGTAGAGGGGAGGTGGAGGGAAGGTAGAGAGAAGGTGGAGGGGATGTGGAGAGGAGGTGGAGGGAAGGTGGAGAAGGAAAGGGAAAGGGTGGAAAAGGGGAAGGGAAGAGGTGAGTGGGGTGGGGGCCCCAATTCATACGAGACCGAGTGGGCGGAGCGGATATGCGGCTCCCATTTCTCCACACCAGTGTTCATGGCGCGTTGCCCCCTGGAAAAAAAAGTATCATTAAATCTGTTGGGATAGCGCTGAAAGCCTGAGACAAGTACAATGCAATTACGGCTCGGCAGATTGAATAGAAGGGCCGGTGGCGAGGGCGACCCCTGGTGGGCCAACGACCCGTGTCAGTGGCCGTCCACTCCTATAACCTATACTCCGCACGCTGCCTCCTTCCCATGCCACGAGAACTCCTTATTTCTGTCACCTTTTTTTTTTCTAACCCCCCCCCCCCCCCCCCCAGCCCATCTTCCTTTTTTGTGTGTGAGGGGGTCAGCGCTCACTAAATTGATTTCAGATTACCGAGTCCCGGGGAGGCAGGGCTGCAGCTCCTGGCGAATACCCCGGGATGAGCGCGGGTAATTGGTACAGTGGGTATTCGGTACCAGACGCGTCGTCCGCCATCACCTCCTCCCCCCCCCCCCCCGCCCTATAGTCCCCCTCACACTCGCTCCTATTCCTCCATCCTGAAGACTCTCCACTTCCCCACACACCACCGTTCCTACCCACAACCACACACATAACGACGAGCGACACCGACATTCACAGTGGATCCGACACTGGATACTGGTGATCACGGGACCCAAACCGACTCCAAGGCTCCTCTCCATCCTTGGTGATACATAGTCATTTTGGGGGCGGAGCTTCATGAATAGTAGACCGCGGGCCGATCCGAATCGGGTCGAGGAGGGTCGAGCCGTCTAAACCGGGTCGAGCCGGGCCGAGGCGGCCTAAGACGGGCCGAGCCGGGCCGAGGCGGGCTAAGACGGGCCGAGCCGGTCCGGGGAGGGCCGAGCCGAGTCGTGGCGGGTCGAGGCGGGCCGATCCCTCGATGGGAAGCGAATACGCCATATCGAGCCGGGAGTATGAGAACATCGGTGTATGTATAGAAGGGGGATGGTGGGGGGTGGGGGAAGGGGCATGTGTCTGTTCAGTTTGTTTGTTGATTTACGTCCTAGCAACATCTAAGGTCATATCAGGATGGGTACCAACTTGTGACAGTGCGCACTCATGTCAACTTTATAGTGCTGCCCCACTGCGACACCAGGCCACCAGCACCATGACCTGATACCCCACTCAGTCATATTATCCTGACACTTAACAAACCAGTCCTTGCCCTATCCTAAAAATGTCAAACACCAGGCTAGGAAGTGACAAGTATCAATTCTTAAGTCATTGGTTTGACTCGACCAGGGTTCGAAGCCATGAACCCATGGATTCGGATCCCCCGATCACCCAAAACAGGAGACGGACGCTCAACTCATTCGGCCATCCCGCCTCTGTGTGTTCAGAGAGGTGAGGTGGGATTGGTGCCGGGTGGAACGCTACTGCGCTGTAAATGATGCGGTGATATTACAGGGATGCGGCATAAGTAGGGGGGGTGAGGGGTGAAGGGGCGGCGGGGGGGGGGAGGATATGGGGGAGGGGCATCTGAGCTGGTCGGGATCCGGGGCGGCGCTACTTCATCACACAAGCTCTCGCCGACTTCATCAATCCGCATTGGCACAAGGGCCACACGACGCATTTAAAGGGCGCCAGGTATCGCCGAGTCTCGCCGAGTCTCGCCGAGTCTCACAGGGTCTCGTGAGGCGGCGGTTGCTCTTGCCTGCGATCTGAATTTAAGGGTGCTATTTCACATGCCGTCTGCCCCGGCCATGCTCCCCAACACCACACTCCTCTCTCCTCTCACTCTCCACCCACCGACCCCCACACAGATAAACACCCGCCCCTCGCCCCCGCCCCCGCTCCCTCCCCAACCCCCGCCCGCGCTCCCGCCCCCGCCTCCGCCCCAACGCTCACCCTGCTGCCTTCCCGTCCCGGTCGCAGATAGCGGACTCAGTGAAGCGGAACTTTGGATGCGCCGGTGACCAGATGGTTGGGTGAGCAGTGAAAACAAACTGCCTCACTTCGTTGAGGGGTGAGCATCAGCGGTCACAATCAGTGAGGCCAGACAGAGCTGCTCGGCGGCCCCGCGCCCTGCCGACCCCGCTCTGCTGAGCTGCTCACGGGCCGCTCACAATGCCAGCTCGGCCCTCGTAATCCTCGCAAGCCTAGGCTGGCCCAAAAACCCTCGGGCGACTCCAATCCCTCCATACTGCCCACACCCCACACCCACAACACCTACAGCGCCACCACCACACAAATATGCTACCACATCCCCACGCAACATCACAGCACGACATCCCCATTATCACACCGCCACATCCACTTACTGGACCAGCATCACTCCACCACACTATACAAAACCACCACACACCATCACACAGGGATGAAAGTGGTCTCCGGGAGAAAAGCGAAATGCGGATATTCTCCCATAGCTTTAGCATTGTCAGGGAATCGCGGAAAATTCCCGGAAGTCGGGTTTCATATATATTGGTATACGCTGATAGTGCTGCGCCGCTTGAAGCACATATTAGTACTATAGTAGTATATGCTGATAGTGCTGCACCATTTGAAGCATTTATTAGTAGTATACGCTGATCATGCTGTGGGATTGCAGTAGGAGCCTCCAGGAAGAATCACGGAAATCCGCGATATCGCGGAGATCTTTCATCACACCACCACACAAAACCACCATACACCATCATACCACCATTCAAAATCACCACACACCATTGTACTACCATATAAAATCACCACACATCATCGCACCACCACTCAAAACACCACACATCATCACACAAAACCACCACACACCACCATTCAAAATCCACACACCATTGTAGTACCATACAAAAGCATCCCACACTATCACACCACCATACAAAATCCAGGTCTAACGGTACATCGTGGAATGTTTAAACGGCAAAGACTGAGCTACGAAGGTTAATGGAAAAAATCGAAAGCTGACTTTTATAATAGTAAAATAACCAACTCTAAATCATTATTCAAAGTGGTAGATACACTTCTGCACCGTAAATCGTCAGTGTTACCATCTCATGCCTCGAGGCAGTCACTGGCAGATGACTTTGCAAAATCTTTTGAGAACAAGATTGATGTTATCCGGAGGGGTTTTGGTTCCCATGCTGAAACAAACCCTGACATAGAGGATGGTTGGCTAGCATCACTTTGCTTATTTACTCCATTATCTGAGGATGAGGTGTCCAAATTGATTGTATCTTTGTCCAGTGCAACCTGTGATAATGATCCAATACCAACTTCCCTTGTTAAAGAGTGTCTCGATGTGATGTTGCCAACTATCACTAGAATTGGTAATTTATCATTGGAGTGTGGTGTATTTCCATCGGCTTTAAAGTCTGCAAGAGTAGGTCCACTTCTTCAAAAGTCCACTCTTGATCCAGAGCAGTTTAAGAGCTACCACCCTGTGTCAAATCTACCTTTTCTCTCCAAGGTTATTGAGAAAGCTGTGGCTCTTCGCCTGAACTCATATATGCATGACAATGGACTCAATGAAAAATATCAGTCTGCATATAAACAACTTCATAGAAACCTTTATAACAAAATGTGCAAATGACAGTTCTAATTATGACAGACCAGTGTCTCGGCGCTGAAATAAAAATCTTTGTTTGGAGAAATAAATATATTTCACAAAAATTAAACATGGCATCTTTAGAAAATTGTATATTAAAGTTGCATAGTCCGATGGCTTTGAATTTCTGTATTTTTTCTGAGATAAATATATTAGATCGATCACTAGTATCTACTTTACATTAGTTCAAAGTTACTTTATTTTAAATGGTAAACATTTTATATATTTTGAGTGCAAACATGGAAAATTAGTTGTGGCAAGCTTGCTAAAACTCTGACACCATACACTTCTGGAGTAACAGGTTCTGCTAAATTGACTCAGTATTGCCTTCTATGTAGAAACAAATGCTTAATAAATGCATCAGTATCTAAGTTAGATATGTAAAATCAAATCTAGATAATTGGTTTAGTTTTGGAAATTTGATATTTCATCAGACGATGCCGCTTTAACCAAATCATTCCGATTCTATAAGTGCTAACTATATTGATCTTATACACCACGTCAGCTCCTATGGTGTATTATGTACTTCGTGAATACTCAATCAGCGAATGGCATTTGGTGTTAGAATGTCCACTTTCTGTGGAATCATACAGGAGAGACACAGGGAAGCGACATGTTTACAATCGCCAACAAGGTTATACATGTATTGGGAAGTAAGAGTCACATGCGTATATAAGAATAGTCAAAGAGCCACACCTTCTGAATTATAAAAAATAGAATAGACACTTTTTTCCTAGAGCTTTTATGGCCATTTGCCTTAGCAGTGAAGCATTGATCTATAATCATGCGCTGGCCTCCTGTATAATTAGTGACCTATGAGCCGGAAGTTGTTGCATTACCATTCCACATCGGCTGCGGTTCCATGGTAGTATTGTGTGGGTGCGCATGCGCGTGTGTATGGAGAGGGGTAGAGAGAGGTAGGCGGGGGTGGAGGTGGGGGTGGGGGTGGTGGTCGCTGGGTGCGCAGGCGCGAATCGTTGTTACATTGCACCCCTGGCCTCCTCCCGGCTGCACATGATACCCTTGACGTTGAGGTGGCGGTGTGCGTAAATTGTGTGATGTCATGTGAACAGCTTCTTGCTGCCCTTGGAAAGGTCCCAAGTGCCCCCCCCCCACCCCCCCCCCCCCCCTCCGCCCTCCCCCTCACTCCTCCCCAGCCTGGCGGGGCGTGTGATGCTGGGTGGGCATATGGGCAGGCGCCTTGGAGCATGTGATAGGTTTGGACAGGTGAGGGCCGGGCCGGGCTGGTACCTGTGTGAGCCATGCGTTTAACCCCTGCACCTTAACCATGCGGCGCCATAGGCCCGACTCACACCTCTCCGCGTCCCCGGGGGTCAGGCTGCAAGGAGGTGCTCCGGGCATCCCAGCATACCACTCACACTTTGGGGAGTATTATAATTCAAAACCAGACACATAAAAGAAGTTCATTTTTGGGATAATGCATTTTTAATCAGGCTTACATTTCTTTTTTTACACTAGCCTACTATATGGCTACGACTAACTAACATTAACAATATCTTCAAGCTGTCTATCACCGGGAGAGGTGATAATAATTGCTTGAACTAATTTATTCTACGGAATTGGTTAGTACAAACCAATACATATTTAGCCTATCATGCTTCTTATTTGCAGGTTGATGATATATTTAATCTAAATTAATAGGTAAATTAAATTCTTTTAATTTAAATATTGTTCTATTTTCTTGATGATAGACGACACGAAGCACCAGCTATGCGAAGATCACGGTCATACTCTCGACACACACACCAGGCACACCACTTTCAAGTTGTTCATGCTTTCACAATAATACAAATGACATGGACCATCTAGCTCTCAGCCCTACTGTATTAATGCCAAGTACACACCTACCGTATACGATTCGCGCACTAAAACTCATGACTCGACCCGACCTGCTTAAAACTGAAAACGGGCCGATTCATTTTTCGAATCGCGAATCGCAATCGTAATCGGCCCGTTTTAGCCCTAAAACTGAGTTTTAAGTCGCGAATCGCAATCGGTAGATGTGCTAGGGTATCACACACCTAACGACTTTTGTGCGCGAAACGGGCAGTTTTAGGTCGTAAACAGTAGGTGGGTGCAGATGAACGGTAGGTGTGTACCTGGCATAAGGCAGATAGATGGGATAGTGGGATGGCTTTTTCATTGATAACATTTTGAATCGTCAGGAGATGAGCAGTATCACAGCGAGGAATGAAATTCGGTTTAAAGTATCCCCGGAAGTTAACTATGGTCAGGGTTACCGAATGCTACACTACATTTGGTATCTACGGTATTCATCACTATACGGTATTCATCACATAGGCCTGACTCACACCTCTGCACGTGCCCGGGGGTCACACTGCACGGAGGTGCTCCCGGCATCCCAGCATAACACTCACACTTTGGGGAGTATTATATATGTGATATATAATTTATTATATGAATATAAAGGGGCGGAGCTTCTATTCTATGCAGGTTTTATGAACCTTGCATTTAATTGCGTGCTATTTATTTGTGCTATTTGCTGTGCGCCGGAACCCGCTGCGCTTTGATAGTGCCACCACCATTTAGGCAGATGCCAGCCAGAGCGCGTCAGGATCACATGAGCTCCGAATTTTCAACTTTTGTTCTGTAGGTATGGGCGGTTTATTGCTCAGCCAGTGGGCCTTGGTAAATAAAGGCTGGCTTCCACCACTCCTCGTCTTGGCTCTTTCTTGTCTGCGATGACGTGGACCAATTTATATAATGTATATCAAATGTATATATATACATTATATTAGTACACATGCAAACATTTATGTATATAAACATACATACATGTATGGCATATACACATACACACCAATACACATATATACATATATATACAGTAAAACCCCTCTAAATCAACCGACCTTGGGACCGACTTTAATTGGTCCATTTAGGGAGGTGGTCGGTTTAGGGAGTTAGAATATGGTTACAATGGAATTGTTGGGACACAAATAAAGCGATCGATATAGGGGACTGGTCGATCTGTGGAGCTGGTCGGTTAGGGAGGTTTTACTATATACATACATACATATCATATACACATACACGCATATATGTAATTAAATATACATAAATTGACATATACATACACTACCTTCCATATACATTATAATTCCACATTTAAGTTTATGCACACATTTACTGTATGCATACATCTACATGATTGTGTACATATATATGTATTATATATGTATATATGTATATACATATACATGCATATGCACACACATATATATACACAAATACACATGCAGACATATATATGGGTATTAAGATATATATACATGCACACATATACACACATATTATAGACATATATGTATTCAAATATATATACATATTTAAATATATACATATATATATATATATATTGTATATACACAGATACGCATATTACTTATTAGCAGTATCAGACTATCACACGCCTCTTTTCCCCAAAGAGGGAAAACCCCTTCTACTTGCATGCTAATGTTATATCAACACTTAACTGATAACTAGACAAACATCTAGTCATGTCCAAACGCCGGCAGATGCACCTCATCCTCAACATATGCATAGTTATCCGGTTGCGGAGTGTGTCCCTGTCATCCCAGGACATATCACACGTCTGGCAAAGTGCTATCCTTCACGTAGGCTGTGACCTGGAGACATAGTTTAAAAGATGCTAAATCAAATATATCGAGATAAATAAAAGACAAGCCTTTGACTTTTTAAGCCGCTATGCTTTGCTCTACCTCGGGCGGCTCCGAACACAAGTACTCGACTAAGACAAATATTATCATGTTCCCTCTTTTTAGTGATGATTGTTTCACTTGGCTCCATGCTGCAGTGTTGTTTTATTAGCGTAGAGTTGCATGCAGATCTCATAGGTGTCGGCACCGAGGCAGACGCTTGTTCTTGGTACAAAGGCCAGTCCGGAAATAGAACCTGCCCAGCATGAGGAACGCCCCAACACACAACTACATTCCACCCGGCTCCACTGACACCCTCGTACTACCACTTCACCAACCATAGCTTAAACCTATTAATATTATGTGAATGAGTGTCCCCATCGGATCTAAAATAAAACTTTAAACATGATTACGGAGATGTTCTATATCCACGCAAACAAGGTGTACAGGAAAGAGAATAAGTAATCAATCGGTTTATTATAAACGCTAAGATTTATATCTATTTGATAATCTGGTTTCATAGTTTATGGTCATGCAAGGTTGTGTGTGAGTATTGTTTGGTAAATGCAGTGTACAACTGGCCCCTGACCAGCCCTCCCAATAGGGGGCGCATGTGTAGGAAGCCAGGTGTGAAACAAAAACCAGCAGGCTGAAATAGATAGCAGGAGGCCAATCAGTCCAGAAGGTGGAATGGGAGTGGGCATACACAGAGTAGAACAATGACTACAGGACTCATGCATGGTATATCCATATTGTATATGAAATGTAGTAATTATAGGAACTATATGAAATATGTGAACCATATGAACCATATGGACTATATGAAGTATATGAAGTATGTGAAGTATATGAGCTATATAAATTATATGGACTATTTGATCTATATGAACTATATGATATATGAACTATATGAACTAGATTAACTATATGATATATATGAAATATATGAATATACGAAATATACGAAAAATATGCAATATACGAAATATATGAAAATATATAAAATATTCAATATATTAAATTATGGACTATATGAACTATATTAAATATATGGAATTCATGAAATATGCAAAAAGTATAAAATATATAAAATACATCAAATATATCATTGTATCACATATAGAATACATCATATATTATATAGATTGTATTGATTATATATAATATATCTAATAAATATGTAAAATATTGTTATATTAATTATTATGCATATTATAGATATTATATATGCTAGACATTATATATACTAGATATTCCTGTTATCTAATCAATTAGGTGAATATAATTAATAAAGCTGACAATTATTTTTGTTTCGCTGAACTACCCATTCCGGCACCACCTTATCATTCACTCCTGAGCCTATCACTCCTGCTTAAAGGTTGCTACTGTAATCGTGTAAATTGACGGTGGCCCGTTACAACTCACCAAAGATTATATTACACTTAACCCAACTCGCTTTGTTTTGTTCTAGGTGACTATATGTATGTATATATATATATATCTATATATATCTATATATAAAACATAAATATATATATAACATAAATATGTATATATATATATATATATGTACATAAGCAATTATGAGAGAATAAAGGCGCGAAAGGGAATTATTATCATCCATTATTATTATTATTGTATGCCATACTCTGTGTCTGGTCCTCTCTGTTGCGTGACCGGTGGCACCGCCACCGGCACGACTCCTGACCAGGGAAGCCCTACTGTCATTCGCGCCCGAGAAACAATCTAAGTATAACCAAATAACATGAGTTAATTGGTTGCACTAGAATTATGCTGGTAGATATTCTACATAGCATAGCATACCACAACCTGTCTGTATGTGTGGGTATGCGGGTATTGCAGTACCTACCTGCTAAAATACCTCAGGGAGTTTGACGCCCCTGCCTTGCAAAGTTATAAACCACTGCCTTGTGGTGTACAGGTACTTGGTAGAACCAAAGGCTAAGGGAGCAAACCCTAACAGAAAACCATGCTTCCGTGGCAGCATTAAGGGCGGTGATGAATGGAACTCCCAACATCTCCCGACCAGCCACTGCAGGGACAAATAGTTTGCGCCTGTCTTGACGTGTTCTTGCCGGTGTGAGACCTCTATTTGCTCCCCGAGAGAGTGCTGCTAGTAACTTGCAAAAGGCAGCAGCAATTCAACACTTTGCAAGCAGCTTTTATGAAATGCACAACCACACAAAATAGCGGCGCTTAAGAAATAAAAGCAGTCTTTGTCGCATTGCGACCGACAGCATGATAATGATGATGATGATGTGTAGCAATGTGTAGCAATGTGTTTCACTCCTACCATAGCAAGGCTAGGAGTCTGACCATAGCATGGCTAGGAAGTCTGACCAGCGCTAACAGGTGGTCCAAAACTGGTTCATCAAAGGCTGTGGTATGCACTGTCCTGTCTGTGGGAAAGTGCATATAAAAGACCCCTTACTTCTTATCGGAAAGAGTAGCCTATGTGACAGAAATGGGTTTCCTCCAAAGAAATATGTCAGAATGACCATATGCTTGACGTCTAATAACCGATGATACAAAAATCAATGTGTTCTAGAGGCGTCATTCAATCAAACAAAATTGACTGATTAGTGCTGGGTGAATGGCACATTGATCTGATGTATTATGTGTATGTCCAGCATCATTTCTAATCTACATCTTCAAAGTTGTAACTGTATCTAGAAGCCTGACACATGACTTGTAGTTGTCTCTCCACCAAAATTCAGATCATCCCGATCAAATCTTAGGCAACACATCGTCTATATGCTATATTATAATATCTGCGTACAGGTTAAAGCTAGGTTCCACATCAACCCCTGGACATTAATAGGAAATTCAATAAACAAAAATCGAAATTCTAAATTGATATGAAATGTGTACAGTAGTCACAAAAAAACATGCTATTAACAACCCATACATGGCGAAGCATCAGTGGAGTACGAGCATCCATGTTGGCAGTGCCAATTAACAGAGGAGGAGTGATCAGAATGACCCTACAACTTAACCACTGTTCAGTATTATATATATAATTATATGTTATATTATATTATGCTATATTATATTATGTTATATTATCAGATTATGTTATATTATATTATACACATATTTCACGCAGGTATGATGGATACGATGGCTCTGTCAATGTCTCAGAAAAGAAATGATTATGCCATAAAAAAAGAGTTTACCAAAATGCCAAATAAAAATGGTTATTTATGGTGCACCAAAGACTCACATTATAAGCATGTTATATGGTGTTATTGAAGTTGTAACAAGATATTAAAATAAATATATACAATTTACTTGCATTCAGCTTAAATTACGGAATTAATTAAAGTACTGATTTGTTAAGTAAACTTAAACGTAACAAAACTAAGGACTTGTTATTAGTTATTACATTGATTCAACTAACCTGACGCAGACACTGTAGTCTTTAACAACTCAGAGATTATGTTATTTAATCAATATAATCGCATTGATTCATTTAATGCATCATAATCGGCACAATATATCCGGATGGTGATAAACCCTTTATCGGGTGTAATAATGCCTGTAGGGTGCTGCACCCCCCCCCCCCACACTTTTGTCCGGGTGGGGGGTGGGACCCCCCATCATGCACCGCTTCGCCTCCTGCGCGGGGCCTAGCCTCCACTCGCTCGGAGGAAACAGAGAATATAAGTTATGGGTTAAAGAGACATATTAAAGCAATTGCTATTTGGTTAAATGCACAGTTCGTATTAAATATAGTTCGTATTAACCAAATTAAAGTTGCATAGTCCGATGATGTTTGAGTGTCTCCAATTTTCTGAGATCAATATATTAGCTTGATCATTGTAATTTACCTTAACTTAGTTGGAAGTAACTTTTCTTTAAAATAACTAACTTGAGAGATTTTTGAGGTGCAAACATGCCAAGGAATGTTGGCAAGCATGCGAAAATTCTGACACCACAGGCTTCAACAGTAATAGGTTGTTTTAAATTGTCTCAGTATACCCTTCTATGTAGATCCAATTACTTAAAGTTGCATAGTCTGATGAAATATCAAATTTTCAAAACCAAACCAATTATCTAGATTTGATTTTACAAATCTAACTTAGATACTGATGCACTTATTAAGCATTTGTTTCTGTGTAGAAGGCAATAGTGAGTCAATTTAACAGAACCTGTTACTCCAGAAGTCTATAGTGTCAGAGTTTTGGCAAGCTTGCCAAAACTAATTTTCCATGTTTGCACTCAAAATATCTTAAAAGTTTACCACTTAAAATAAAAGTAACTTTGAAATGATGTAAAGTAGATACGACTGATCGATCTAATATATTTATCTCAGAAAAAATACAGAAATTCAAAACCACCGCACTATGCAACTTTAATGAGTGCACCAGAATCTAAGTTTGATATGTCGGTTCAAATCTAGATAAGCGCCTTGCTTTTGAAAATATGCTGCTTTTATCGGACTAGGCAACTTAAAAAAAACTAAAAATACATTGACCTAACAACAGCAAAGATATACACCTCCCCCCACGAGAAAAAAAAAGAGAAGAAAATTGAATTGTTTATAAAACAGTATTATACCTCAAGTCTTAAAATATGATACTAATATACAAATTTGCCACAGTTTTCTTTTCTAGTGGAGGCATAACTCATCATCATCATCATCATGCTGTCGGTCGCGATGCGACAAAGACTGCTTTCATTACTTGACTGCCGCTCTCCATTTAGCTCTCTGCTGTGAGAGTGATGTCCATGAGTCGGTCTTAATGTCTCTCAGCTTCAGGTTTCTCTTGATGGTATCCTTGAACCGGAGACGAGGGCGCCCTCTCTTTCTGTAAACAGAAGACAGTTGAGAGTAGAGGATCTGCTTTGGTAGCCTGTCTGATGACATCCTCATGAGGTGTCCAGTCCACCGGAGATTCTATTTGATCAGAAGATCTTCCATAGAGGGCAGCCCTGTCCGTTCGAGTATTTCCTTATTTGTCACTTTGTCCTTCCAGGTTAGCCTCATGATTGAGCGCAGATGTCGCATCATGAAGGCATGCAGCTTTTTCACCTGTCGTCTGTACACTGTCCAGGCCTCGGCTCCGTATAGTAGGGTGGATAGCACGATTGCACGGTAGATCTTGCCTTTGACCCGCATGGACATATGGTGGTTGTTCCAGAGTCTCTGGTGTAGTCGGCCGAAAGATGTGCTAGCCTTGGCCATCCTCCTCTGTATTTCAGCATCAATGCTTACATCACTTGATATATTGCTTCCAAGGTAGGTGAATTCCGGAACAGAGTTCAGCTTGTTTCCGTCAACCATGATATCCTCCTCTCGGGTTCTTGTAGAATTGGGTTGGTACAGCACCTCCGTCTTCTTGATGTTAATCTTCAGGCCAAACTTCTTTGACGCATCGGAGAAAGCGTCCCTATTTTCTGGATCTCTTCAGCAGAGTGGACAACCAGTGCACTGTCATCTGCGAATAGGAGCTCTCTCACCAGTATCCAAGTAGTCTTGGTCTTCGCTCTGAAGTGTGCGACATTGAATAGGTCAGCGCTCTGTCTGGACTATATATAAATGCCATCCCCCATGCCTCGGAAAGCCTCGTCGAGCATTGCTGATAGGAAGATGGAGAAGAGTGTGGGGGCCAGTACACAACCTTGCTTGACCCCATTGGTAACCCCGAATGATTCCGAGACTTCCCCTCCAACACCAACATTCACCATCATTCCTGAGGCATAACTACGGATTGAAGAGAATAAAAGGTTAGCATCATATGCCCGGAAGTATGGGAAAGATTGTGTCTTAGTTAGACAAAGGATGTAAAGTAGGTTCTATTTCAATGGTCGTTGCATTGCTTTAACGGTTCCTGGGTATAACATTTATATATTCATGCCCTAGGCACAGATTCATTTATTTATGTATGTATATATCGTGCGGAGTGTGTCACTGTTTTGCATGCTAATACACAAAGACTGTACAAGTAGTGTATATATGACAATAGAAGCATGCTACCCAATAGAAGCACACACCCCCCCATTTCAGGATTGAAATCATGCACAAATTTACGATCATATTCAGACTGAATGCACATAAAATCAAACAATCCCACTTTATTTCAAAGGCACGACAAAAACAAATAAAAATGTACGATCATATTCAGACTGAATGCACATAAAATAAGACAATCCCACTTTATTTCAGAGGCACGACAAAAACAAATCCATGAAATTCTTTAACTTTGAATAGATGCACATCCATGTGTCTGCACTCGCGCAGTGCGTGTCTATTGGGACATATCCAGTATCTCTGAAGTTAGCCATTTGTAATAAAAGTTACTTCAGACCAAAATAAGATAGATTATAATGATCAACCAAATATTTAACCAGATATATTTATCTAAAAAAAGAAGAAGAAAAAAAGGCAGAAACTCAAAAGCATCGGATTGTGCAACTTTAATCAATGAATGTAAACAAAGAATGAATCTGTGACTAGTACCTAAACATGAGATCAAGTGTCTTTCTCTACTATGTCTAGAAGATGGCATCAGGATGGGCTCCTTGATGTATGTTTGGAATGAACATTTCTGTTTCACTGTCTTAGTGAGAGTTCTTTCATCTGAAGTCTTTACACAAACTGTTCTCTGCTGTCTTGTTTTATTTTGTTATTTTTCAGTTGGGTCGCTATTGCTTCGTGTCAGAGGGTTAAGTATCCTGCAGTTATGTGATCAACAATGCAGAGTGGCCACTTTACCATACACAACGAGTGGTGAAATAGAACAGCATGCTAATATAAAAGTTTCACAGTCCGATGGTTTTGAGTTTCTGCCATATTTTGAGATAATTATATCAGGATGTGGTGTTCTCTGTGGCGGAGTGGTTAGAGTGTCTGACATTTTTCTAGGTCAGACTCCTAATCTGAAAGTCGGTGGTTTGATTGCCCATGCTATCACCTCTGCCAATTTGGATTTCCACCACTGTGTATAAATTACAGTGTTATCCCAAAGGCCAGTTGCTCTCATACCATGTCTATGTGGTGTGGGAGGCTAAAAATCCTTTGGGTCGGTAAAACTTTATGCTTGGGCTTTCTATTAACCAACTGTCTAATTTTGAAAATTACAGTGTAATCCCGAAGGCCAGTTGCTCTCATATCAGGTCTATGTGGTTTCGGAGGTTAAAAGTCCTTTGGGTCGGTAAAACTGTAGGCTTGGGCTTTCTATCGAACAACTGTCTAATGGTGAAAACAAGACTATTCAGACTCATCCATGATAGGCATTGTACATCTTCAAGAAAAGAAAAAAAGGTTGATCATTATAATGTACCTTATTTTGATTTGAGGTAACTTTTATTACAAATTGCTGACTTTGGAGATATGTGAAGTGAAACACGAAACATTTGCATGACATACCTGTCGAAATGCTTAACTACATAAGCTTGAGCAGTAACGGTTCTATTAAATTGACTTAGTATTCCTTTCTATGCAGAAACACATGCTGAAAGTTGCATAGCCCTATGGTTTTGAGTTTGTCATTTTCTGAGATAAATATATTAGGTTGATCATTATAACCTACCTTATTTTAGTTTTACATAACTTTTATTTTAAAAGGCTAACTTTGGAGATATTTGAAGGACAAACATGCAAAATTAATGTTGGCAAGCACATCAAAACTCTGACAGCATAGCCTTCTGCAGTAACAGGTTCTATTAAATTGCCTGAGTATTCCCTTCTATGTGGCGATAACTGATTAATAAGTGCATCAGTATCTAACCTTTTTCAAATTATGTGCAGTGGTATATGTACGGGGGGGGGGGGCGATTCCTGCTTGCCCAGAAAGCTCCCCACTAAAAAAAAAGAAGCTAAATGCAGAAATAAAATGGGTGAAATTTGTATCCAAATATCATTAAAATGCACCAGTTTTTTGGTGGGGATTTTTGGTCCGCACCCAAATCCCCTAGGTTTGTAAGTGCCGCTGCCGTTCACACGGTCACGCCAACATGACTTTGCTCACAGCTTCATCTGGGAAAAAACTCCGCAAACTCAATCCTGCCTACTCCACTGATGTCATCCTACATTCAGCATGTGCCAACTTTGGGATCTATCGCACGACCTGTCGAACGGGAATCGGACGCTGTATATACTCGGCCATCCCGTCTGGCATTGAAAGCAAGTAGGAGTCGGTGAGGGGAACATATGGAAGTTATACCGCACTGAAGTCATCTGTGGATTATTGCGTCTACCCGAACCATAGCTCTTCCCATGCACAGACATGCCTGGCATACACCTCGCGATTCAGACGACCTGAAAGAATTAGTGAGCACATACGCCGAGAGTAATGTGTACCGACTAAAATGTAGCTGATCAGTGCACAATGTTGCTAGGACGTAAAACCGCAACCAGTAAACTTGTATTTACTACTTTACCTGACTTTTCTGTATTGTCGACATGAGTGCGCACTGCTTTACAAGGCGGTGCCTGTCCTGATATGACCTGATATGATATGTTGTTAGGACATAAAACCCCAACAAACAAATTGTTACTTACTACTTTGCCTTACTTTCTGCATCGTCTCCAAGAGTGTGCACTATCACAAGGCGGTGCCTGTCCTGATATTACCTCATATGACCTGATGTGATATGTTTTTAGGACATAAAACCCCAACAACCAGACCGTTACTTACTAATTTACCTTACTTCCTGTATTAGGGCTGAGGACTCTTCAGACCCTTGAATAAAGACCTGTACCTCCACTCCGCCTTCCCCCTCCCGTTTTGGGGAATCATAGTATCAAAGTAAAGTAAAGCTTGTTATATTTAATGAAGCCTCTAGAGCACATTGATTTTTATATCATCGGCTATTGGATGTAAAACATATGGTCATTCTCACATATTTCTTTGGAGGAAACCTGCTGCCGACACATAGGGTGCTCTTTCCGATAAGCAGCAACACAACAGCAACGGGTCTTTTATATGCACTTTCCAACATACAGGACATCACATACCATATGTAATCTACGGGCTAATCCCTTTTAAAAGGTGGTCGCCAGATCTTTATAAATGGAAGTGAGCTATAATGAAATGCAAGTTAAATATATATAAAATACCAGTGGCGATTCCACGACGAGACCTGTCAAGACTGGTGAGTACTACTCATATTTTTGACAGACTTGCTGAAATATTTTGTTTCCCTCTTTTGGAAGTTCACAGTCTGGACATGCACACTAGGACACCAGCTGTGTACTGGACTGACAGTGACTGACTGTTTTTGACTGTGACTGACAGTGACTGTGACTGACTGTGACTGTGACTGACTATTCACATGGCTTACCAGGGGGATGAGGGTTTTTTCGAGGAGCACACAGGCTTTGATGAACCAGTTGTGAGTACACTGGTTGGAATGGAAAATAGCCCAAACTGCAAATGGGTCCACTGAACAGGATCAATGGGATAACACATACTTTCAAAGGTGGACACTCCACTACCTGAGCTACACCCCACTCTCTGGAATCATAGTATCATTCACACATGTATATTAATGTATAAGAAAAGTTTTTACGGTGATTTAGAATAAGGCGAAGTTTCACAGACTGCATAGATGTGCTGTTCTTCTGCCTTAGTCAGAAAGAAGTCTGTAAGGAGTCTTAGGAGCCACCCGGACCATAACACTTTCACCAAAATAAGGAGGCCCTACGTGGGAAGTGCTTTCCTCTGTTTAGTACCTACTTGGCATTACTGTGGCACCAAGTAGGATAGTCAGCATCTACAGATTAAACTTTCAGTGAACACATGGCTGACAGCTCTGAACACAAACAAGAGTAGGTTAGCAGTGAATGTGTTAATGTAACCATAATATTCCCCACCCCACACATCTATTTTTCCACCTCACTATTTATTTATTTAGAGAGAGAGAGGTGGAGAAACATATTGATATATATATATAATATATATGTACATATGCCCCTATGTATATATATATATTTATTTATATACATATGTATATACATCCATGTGATACTCGGTAAATAGTCTGATTGATGAGCATAGGGTAGGCCTATGAACATCTTATATAGGATATATATACACTAAAACCTCTCTACCCGACCACCTCCACAGATTGACCACTCCCCTATATCGATCGCTTTATTTGGGTCCCAAACGATCACCCATACAATACCAGTGACAGGCTGATTAATACAATTTTTAAAAATCCCTAAACCGACCACCTTCCTAAATGGACCATTTAAAGTTGGTCCCATGGTCGGTCGATTTAGGGAGGTTTTACTGTTAAAGATAAATAGAAGCAGAAATACAGAAATATATAGATATATATATATATATAGATATTTATAGATATGTATCGATATCGATATACATAGATATAAATAAATATATAAATATATATATATAGATACATATATCAATAATAATAAGCAAACATCATAGATGTACATACATATATCTACATATATCTATATATATATACATATACATGTTGCTCGGTGCCTTTCATGTAAACGTAGAGCTAATAAACACTTTATGAAAACCGCAAAGAAGTGCGACTTACCCTGAGAAGGCAGACACACCGTCTGCCCTGGAGGGTGTGCCCCTCGTGGCTCCCACGTGGAGCGTGGTCCCATTGCTGACCTCCAGTACGCCTCCGCAGTCTGCAGATTAACACACCAGTATACACTTAGCACGCGTCATTTACAGACATCAACTTCTCAGACACACCCACCCTAGCGTGGATGTTACTCATGCTCTCAGTGTTATACATTCTAGGTATGTACGCACCATTTTCCTGTGACGCCGATCTCCGTTTTCTATTGGTCGACCCAATTACATCGTTCCAAATAACTGCCTCCTGATTGGCTAGAAATATGTTTTTGCATATGTAATGAGCATGACGTCATAGAGGATTTCCCAATCTATTGCCTCGTGTTAATTTTTTTTCTGATTGACAGTTTATTTCTGGTAGGGGAAGAATTTGCCCCAACTGAGCAGATTTTGTACAGTAATCATGACCAAAATTCTACATCAAAGCAGGTATGTTCCCTAATTAAAATATATAGTTCCCATTCTATATGTATTTATTGATGTATCTGTGAAATACCATGAGGAAATTTGCAAGAGAAATTAGTAGCGAGCTCGAGGAAAGTTTTTTTAGCAAATGGGAAAACAAAATGGTGACTCAAGAAATACAAAAAATATGGCATTAATGTAATAATTATTATGTTTGATCATTATTAATAATTATTTCCAGCTGCTCTAGATAGGGAATTCTTCTGGCATTCAGAAACTTAAATATTTTGGGAATTTGTTGAGAAATAAGAAAGTTACAGCATTTTCCCAAACAACACAGTATGTTTTGATCACACCTTCTTCATTTGGTTTAAGGTTAATTGTGAGGACATACTTTGGCTAATTAAAAGTAATGAAAACATCATAACTTTTTTATTTCTCAATGGATTGCAATGATCTAAGTGTCATTGTCTTTGTCTCTTCGTCCTCTTTCAAATGAGCCCAGTTAACTGGAATTGGAGGATTTTGAATTTTTGACTCACATACCTATACATACCATGATGGCTTTTGAGGTTCTGTCACTTTTTAAAGATATATAGTAAAACCTTTCTAACTGACCACATCCACAGTTTACCACTCCTCCATATCGGTCGCTTTATTTGGTTTCCAAACGATCGCCCATACAATACCATTATAATGGTAAAGAAGCTCCCTAAACAGACCACCTTAAAAGACTGTCTTATTCTGAAAAATCAACACACACACAACAGGTGGCATCGACTTCCGATGAGTCCCCGCCAGCACCTGCACGCACATGATGACGTCATGAATCCATCGTTCTCACAATGAGGCGCTGAGGAGCAGTTGGCTGTGGACGGAAGCAACGCAAGTTAAGGAATGCTAATGGTTGGTTCTTGGAGTTTTACGTCCTACCACATCATATCAGGACTGGTACCGACTTGTGACAGCGTGCACTCATTGGTTTGACTAAACAAAATACTATACTCATTGCTAATGGGCAAGCGCTAAACTGAAACCTTCCCCACTGTCGTACAATCAAGTCATCAATTTTATTTTATATTATTGACGTGGGCTCGACTGTTACGAGGTTGTTACTTGTGGAACTGTCCCTACATTCGATTATGCACATCCAACGTAGATGCTGGTGCCTTTATTAAGCATGTGTTGCTACATAGTTCTAAGGGAATACTAAGTCAATTTAATAGACCCTGTTACCATTGAAGCCTATGGGGTCAGAGTTTTGACAAGCAAGCCAACATTAATTGTGCATGTGTATATTCCTATGCTTTTGGGTTTCTGTAATTTTCTGAGATAAATATATTATGTTGGCTGTTACCTTGATACCTTGATACCAGATGTAGGAAATGTTGTAGGTATAATTTGCCTGTTGGATATTTCGGTCTCTATTCTGCAATACTTGAAAAGTTGGTCATCGAGTTTTGTACTGCTCATTTTTCCTAAATCGGTCTATTCTAGCTTTAAAATAGTTCAGGGTAGGACTTGAGATGACATTATCGGGTAGTGAATTCCAGTCAGTTATTATTATTTGGCTGAAGAAGTGCTTCCGAAGTTCCAGGTTGTATCTGTTTTTTTAGAGCTTGTGTTCATGACCTCTTGTATGAATGGTGATTTCAGGTTGCTGGGGAAAGAATATGTGAGGGTCTATGCGGTCAATTCCCTTTACAATTTTGAACGCTTGTATCATGTCACCAAGTCTTCTGTGATACACTAGTGATGGGAGCTTCAGTGAGACAAATCTTTCCTCAGATGGTACATTCCTCAAGTTGGGGATTAGCTTTGTGGCTCTTCGCTGAATCTTTTTGATTTCTTTGGTGTCCAGTTTGTAGCGCGGTGACCAAACTACACTGCCATACTTAAGGTGAGGACGTAGCATAGTTGTGTATAGATGTGGGAGGGTACTTTCATCCAGACATGTGAAGGTAGCTTTTATGAGGCCAAACATCCTGGAAGCCTTATCCATAGCTGCAGCTATGTGTTTGTGGAACTTGAGTTCCCTGTCGATAATAATGCCAAGGTCTTTCTCTTCATTCTCCGCCTCGTCTGGATCCTGGAGTTGGAGCACCATCTGACCGACTTCCAGTGTGGTTTCAGGTGGGGGAGGAGTACCTCGACCACTTGGTCCGATTGGAGTCATTCGTTCGAAATGCCTTCATAAAAAGAGAACATGTCATGTGCATATTTTTCTACCTTGAAAAGGCGTACGATACAACATGGAAGTACAGCATCCTGAAGGATTTCTATAATGTGGGGTTTAGAGGGCGCTTGCCCATGTTCATATCTAAATTTCTATCAAACCGGAACTTTAGAGTTTGGGTCAATGCTACCCACTCTGATCCTTTTGATCAGGAGATGGGAGTACCTCAGGGTAGCATTCTATCTGTTTGCCTTTTTGGCATTAAAATTAACAATATAGTAAAATCCATGAAGAGTACTGTATCCTGCAGTCTCTATGTAGATGACTTTTTAATATGTTATAAAGGTAAAAATATAAACATTATAGAACGGCAGCTCCAATTAAACATAAATAGCCTTTCCTCATGGGCAATGGAAAATGGTTTTAGATTCTCCAAATCGAAAACCGTTTGCATGCACTTTTGTCTTTTACGGACTTTGCACCATGAACCTAATTTAACAATTGGAAATGATCCCATAAAGTTGTCAAAGAGACCAAGTTTTTAGGAGTCATCTTTGACAACAAATTATCTTGTATCCCTCATATTAAGTATTTAAAGTCCAGATGCCTTAACGGACTGGACATTTTAAAAGTTCTAGCCCACACACAGTGGGGAGCAGACAGCACTGTCCTGCTCCAATTATATAGAACATTAATCCATTCAAAATTGGACTATGGCTGTATTGTTTATGGTTCAGCCCGGAAATCATACATATCACAGTTAGACACTATACACCATCAAGGCCTTTGGCTGGGCCTGGGGGCGTTTAGAACCTCGCCCGTCCAGAGCCTTTATGTTGAAGGCCGAGAGGCTTCCCTTAAGAGTAGAAGGCTCAAACTGTCTATGCCTCCCTGGCAGCTGAGTAAACCAAACATCATCCTCCAGCTGGCCATGTCGAAATAATCTCAAACACACCCACTTTCATATCATGAAAGCTTTATCGATGTGCGAAGTGCTTTTAGCTCCCACCTAGCCATTTACACTGATGGGTCAAAGACAGACAACAGAGTCTCTGCGGCAGCAATCGTCCATGGACGTGAATTAGGTACGCGTATTCCAGATCAGAGTTCCATTTTTACTGCTGAGGCACGAGCACTCCTACTCGCGTTAGAGTGCATCGAAACCTCAGCCAGTCACAAATTCATCGTTTTCATTGACTCTTTTTCCTGCCTTCAGGCTTTAAACAATAGGAAACTGGACCACCCAATACTACTTAAAGTACTCATTAAACCAAACTCTCTTTCAATAGGAAAATTTGACATTCACATATGTTGGGTGCCCAGTCATGTGGGTATCCCAGGAAAAGAGAGAGCAGATCAAGCAGCCACTCGAGCTCTGACTGCTCCTTTGGAACACTATCATATTCCCCACTCTGATCTGAAACCTACCATTCAAAAATACATCTGGAACCTATGGCAGATCGAATGGGATGAACACCCAAACAACAAACTTCATAGAATTACCCCCTCCGTGAACGCCACAGAGTCACCTGGAAGGGCGACACGACCAGGTTGTTTTAACAAGATGCCATATTGGCCACTTGTGGCTAACACACGTTTTTCTGCTCAAGGGGGACCTTCCCCCTGAATGTATTGGATGTCAGTCCCCACTAACATTAAAACACACTTTATTAAGCTGTGTGGATTTCATGGACCTGCGCCAACAATTTTACACTGCAGACAATTTGCATGACCTTTTTACTAAAGTAAAACAGGAAAACATTTTAGCCTATTTGAGGGCAGCTGGTTTGTACCACCTCATATAGGTTTTTAAACAAATTTCATCAGTGAATAATACTATCACTTAGAATTTTATTTAGCTTGACCAGAAACTATTATGACATTGAGTTTACAAAATTCATGAGTGTCCATTGACACAAAATTGATTATATGCTTTTAGATGTAAAAGCGATGGTTTGAACAAAAATAAACATTTCTCGGCGTGAATATGGCCTATGCTGCCGACACGGCATAAAGCAACCACCAATCAATCAATCTCCGCCTGTAGAGTGCTGTTGCTCATTTTATAGGGTCGTTTGATGTTATCTTTACCCAGGTGGATGATGTTGCATTTGCTCTCATTGAAGCCGAGTTGCCAGTCTTGTGCCCATCTGCATAAGTTGTCGAGATCCGTTTGGAGTAGAGCATGATCATTGTCTGATGCAATTTTTCGGAAGACCTTTGTGTCGTTGGCGAAGATTTTCACTGCACTGAGGACAACTTCCGGTAGATCATTAATGAACAGAACGAATAAGATGGGACCTAAAATGCTGCCTTGGAGAATACCACTCAGTACATCTGTCCAGTCTGATGGTATGCCATTCACAATGACACACTGTTTCCGGCCTACTAGGAATTCTTTGATCCATGCCTATAAATCTCAATCAATGCCATATATGGATAGCTTGAGTAGAAGCCGTTTATGGGGCACACTTTTTGAAGTCCAGATAGATTGCAGATTGCATCTACTGGATAGCCCTGGTCTAGGAGTTCTGTCCATATTTTGATTGTAACAAGAAGCTGCATCATGCAAGAACGATCCGGTACGAAGCCATGTTGGGCATCACAGTACAAGTTGTTGCCCATCATGTGAAATTTACTATGCTATCTCCTATGATTGATTCCATAACTTTGCCGATGACTGATGGCAGGCTTATGGGTCTATAATTCCCTGCAGAGGTCTTGTTTCCTTTTTTGTGGATCGGTGTGATATTGCCTTCCTTCCATGCCTCTGGTAACTGACTTTCACTCAGTGATTTGTTGAACATGATACTCTTGTTTGAAGTAACTTTGCTTTAAAATGATTAAGTCAGGATATAGATTTGAAAGGCCAGGGAACCAGGCTACTGCCCTACCTGTTCAAACCAGAGAGCGTGTATATAGATCTATATACAAGCAGAGAGCATGTATATAAACAGATGAGAGGGACAACTCCCGTGAAAAACGGTAACACCGGCTACAGTGGCGTTCCTGTACAAGCCTTGAGTTTGAACAAGCCTTGAGTTTGCCAGTACGCTCAGTGCAAAACATTTGTTTTTTTTCAAAATTAATAGAAATCCAGAACCCTAACCTTATAAATTCAATATAATCTTGTTGGTAAACATGTTTTCTATGTGTATTCCAATCAGTTTGTTTCTAGGTGGTGTAGTTTTAGAGATATTTCACTTTTTCTGGATGAAGATTGCACACGACCATTGACAATGCCTTGAGTTTGACAGCTGTGTCATACACTGTTCAACAACCACCACTTGGAGCGCCACAGTCGGCAGATGTTACATGCTCTAGTATGGGAGTTGTCCCTCTCATCTGTTTATATACACGCTCTCTGATACAAGCTCTCTGTTCAAACCTAAGAGTATCCTGGTCCCTGGGACTTTCCATAGAGTTTATCCTGATGCCTTGGTCTCGTTCTGACTACCTAACGAGGAGGATAAACAATGATGAAAGAAACTCAGCGACAATGATTTTTATTAGAATGTCAATGGCAATGATTGAGCTACTGAAATCAACTTAACAAGCCCTTCATTGAGCAACCAATTCGCTCATTCTTTAGAAGTACTACATCTGATGTCAGTCGAGGTGGACCGAGGGGCAACCTATGGGTAAACAAAGGCCAGGGGACCAGGTTTGTCTGCACTGGTTGAGTCTTCCTGTTGTAGGTGTGTTATGTCAAAGACTACTATACATTTTCTTTGATTATGCTTATGGATAGTGACTTCCTTCTTTTCATTTTCCTTTGTTCTTAATATATTTATCTCGGAGCATATGTGCTTACTGGTCACCACAGATTGCTCAGCAGATCCAATATCATTGTCCCTCTAGTGTGTGAAACATGAACCAATGGCAATGCAGTACCTAGAAGTTACACATTAACTGTCGTTATTGACACCGCATGTCAGGAGGGTTCAAACAAAACACATTATGAAAACCTTAGACATGGATTGCCTCGTTTAGAAAATGCTCGTCATTGACAGTTTAATCGCAAATACGTAATTACGCTGAATGTAGTCGCAGCAAACTTACGTTTCTTCTCCGCTGATGACCTTGACCTTAACCTAAATGAGAGCCGGTTTCCAGGGGGCGTGGCTTGTTTCTCTGACTCCGTTGCGTAGCAACGTTACTATGGACACAGGCGAAACTAGCAGCAGTGTTGACATACGCTATTTACTGTTGACAGAGTTTCATTCACAGTGATAGGTGATCTTGCATAAAGTGCCTCAACATGGTTCAAGCTGACAAATCCCAGATCGGGAAGCTGATTGATTGGGCGTCGTACATTGAACGACTCAAAGCTATGACGGAATGTCAGGTGCAGGCGCGCCCTGTGCCAAAGGTGCATGTTCCGAAGTTAGATTTCTCCTTCATTAAGGAGGAAGAGATCGCCAAGGCGAGAAAGGCTTTTGAAAAAGCAATCCGCCAAGAGAACATCCGAGCGTACAAATCGTGAGTTTCCACTCCTGATACGATTACACATGTTATCCACTAAATGTATCTTAAAACACAGCCCTTTGGGGGCTTCTGGTACCTACTAAGGATAGGGAGTCAATATTTTATCTACATCTAGCATGACTGAGTATGTGTGTGTGTGTGTCTGTGTGTGTGTAATTTAACAAAATAATGATTGTGAGCTTTTGTCTCTTTTTTTGTACAGGGTGTGAGCTTTTGTCTTGTTAGCTTTTGTCTTGTGAGCTTATGTCGTTGAATCAGTCAATATATATCCTATATTTAAGCTGACACAGTGGTGCATGTTAATTAATCCTCTATGTGGGCAGGAGGGCTCTTGGCTAAATGGAAGTAACTAATAATACTGATAGCTAAATGTAAAGCATTCGCATTATGTTAGTCTTAGCTACCTTGCGTCCTGTCATTAACATTTTCTTAGAATGGAATACTTTGTTGTGTCTGTTTCACAGTTTTGAAAAAGTATCATGCTGAGAGTTGAGTAGATCTAGACAGTAGAAAAGGCTGGGTTCCTGTTCAGTTGGTTATCAACGTACTAATTAGCTGTTGTTGGACCGAGTTTTACGTCCTGGCAACATCTAAGGTAATATCAGGACGGGGTCTAATTAGCATCCGACTATTACCTGATCTTTCCCCCCAACCAATAGATACATAAGTAGAAGATGTGCAATCACGTGCAAATATATTATCATAAATAATCTATTCATGATAATATTTTCGCCTGTAAGCATCGATAATATATATATATATACATAATATATATATATATATTTATATATATATATTCGAACTCGCGGTAATATATATATATATATATAATAAATATATATATATTATATATATATATTACCGCGAGTTCGAATCCAACGAACTACCATTTACTGAAATAACCACTCAGAGATAAGGTTTTTTTTCTTCAGCCTCATTCACATTAATTACCCAATACTAATTGTTCTCTGAGTGGTGATAGGTTGGAGATCAAACAAACATTGAAGGTCATTTCCTTGTCTAATTATGATGATTATTCTCGTATCTTTCAGTCGCATAAACGAGATGTTCCGGGTGTATGGAGGGCCCACGTGCGAGGCGGTCCCCAAAGTCAGGTAAGAATTGAATCGCGACTCGAATTGAAAGACACTTTTCAAAAATGCCATGAATCCATTTTCAATATTTTGAGAAATATGACATTTTCTTCCCAGCTACTATAAATAATACTGCAGGGGTCTCGCTACGTAGCATAAGAGATGGCGGGTCCGCCATCTGTTGGCAGCATACGTTGACTTATTCAGTAAGGCCGCCATTCGTTGGCAGCAACTTACATATACTGCCTATAAGTTTCCACCAGCTCTACCGATTCCAGCCACCCCTTTGCTACCAGCTCTACCAATTCCCGCCACCCCTTTCCTTTTAGTGTATGCGTAAAGATCAACATCAGAGATAAAAGATGAATGAATAATAATATAGATCAATGCACTAAAAAGTCACCATAGTTGTGTACTGCCACAAGTCAGTAGCCCGGTCCTGGTGTAACCTTAGATGTTTCTTGAACATAAAACCCCAAACAACAAACAAAGCATGTATGATGTGTATAGTGTTGGTGTTGAGGCGGATGAGTGCAGAATCTGTTTTTGTGTTTGCAGGAAGGCCAGAGGTGCTGTCCGACCGGCGAAAGTCGGAAAGACCGGCACAGATGTCAAGAAGGATAACAAGAAGGTGAAGAAGCGTTCCACCATAGTGGAGCTGCCCTTCATCTTCTGACCATCCTCTGACATCCACTCCAACCTTCCATCGACATTATTTCATCAATCATTAATTAATAGCTACATATACATACTAATTAATTGCAAATATATATATATTTGAAAATATGTACTTCAACCCATCAAACTTCTGTATTAATACTCAATCATCGGCTAATGTGAACTGTTTACATAATTTGACTACCTCCTTGACATCATTAAGAGGTAAAACATTGTTCACCAATGCAAAATAAATCTTTGCATACAAATACATAACATCAGTTTCGTTTTGTGTCGTTCAATTTATCGGCTAGAAGTTAGCTAACATGCCAGTATGGGATATCATAAATAAAATAAGATTATTTTATTTTATTTTAGGGAGCCTAGATAGACTAACGGTTATGGTGTGCTACGCCTGCAATGGTAGGTGTGTGGGTTTGAGTAGCACTTTATGCAAAATGCTTCCCATTTAGAAAAAATATATGAAAACACCCTTCACAACATTGGAACCGTGACCAGGATACTTATGCTTCTATTATCGAACAGGATTTTCATGTATGTACCAACAAATTGTACTGAACGGCCGGAAGACCAGTACTCTGGCGCTGACAAAAGGCATTATTCGCTGAATAAAATACATTTAGTTTTTTTTTTAACTGTACAAGAAGGAATGAAAGGATTGCACGATTTAGCATATTTCCATGGATTTTGGTCATTTGCAATTTATGTTATTTCTATAAAAGAAATAAAATTCGACATTCTAAAATGTTGTATGCACTTTTTGTCTAATACTTAAATACCATAAAATGCAAAGAATTTTTTTGACATTCAATCATGTCCCGGTATTGAATGGGGGTTGAGTTTCACAAACAAATTCAGTTTCTCATAGGCTTAACATATGTCGAAATCTGAGCACAAACTTCTTTGGTAGAAATCAACTGCAAACAAGCCAGTGAGTCCCTGGTCCCATCATGTAGTGTGTATCTATATTGGTGGAGAATGTATCAACTGGGAGACAATGCACAAACGCCAAGATGATGCCCACTGGCTTCTGCACAAACGCCAATATGATGCCCACTGGCTTCTTTTTCAATCAACTTTTAAAGTTGATTATTATACACGATTTCATCAAGTCTATACCCACAACCAGTGGTCCACAACTGTTCATCAAAGGCTGTGTGGTGTGTTCTATCCTGTCTGTGGGAAAAGTGAATATATAAAACACCCCTTGCTGCTTATCGGAAAGAGTAACCTATATGGCGGCCGCGGGTTTCCTCTTAAAGAAATGTGTCAGAATGACCAAATCTTTGATGTCGAATAGCCGATGATAAAACTCAATGTGCTCTAGAGGCATCATTAAATAAAACAAACTTTCAATTCTGTACCCCAAAAGTAGCGGGCTATGATATTTGAACAATATAGTTAGGATATTAGATGGAAACCTTATGTGGCTATGTCCATAACCTAGGTTTCCGTCACTTGTTCTATAGAGTTATTCAGCAGTCATGTACACGACACACCGGGCGTGTTGGCCAAATCGGTAGATCGCAGGCCTTCTGTGCGGGAGATCGAGAGTTCAATTCCGGTCAAGTCAAACCAATTGTAAAATATTCTGATTTACGGCATTGGGGGTAATGCAAATGTTCTATTACTGATCGGGTATACGTGACCAGGCGCATGTATGTATATATATGTAGGTGCTAGTGGTGCCTGAGTGGGATGTAAATAGACATAGTGGTGCTGGCAGGGCTGTGTGTAAGGGGCACTCAGGGCCTAGCCCCTCCCCTATCTGCTAGGTAGGATCACCACCCTCAGGCGGCAGGTGGTGGCCAGGGGAGCCACACAGCTTGGTGGTGTTGAGCAGACCACTGGTAACCATGGGGACCAGGAATGCTGGATCCCTATTGGTAGGGCCAAGAATGCTTGTTTCCCATTGGGGAAAAGACGTGGGGTGATACTCTACAATGAGTCCATGTACCATATAAATAATAAACCAGAGGGCTTGACTCTCTCTCTTCTTTCACACTTTATACTCTTCCTTTCTCTTCGTCTGTATTGATTTCACTATATCCTGCCTACACAATCAGAGATTTGAGCTTTAGACATTCTACAAAACTGGAGACCTAGTCTTTACATAATGACTTACAAAAGTGATACTTGTCGCTTTCTCACTTAGTGCTCAGCATTAACATGATAGGGCAAGGATTGGTTAGCTCCGTCTCAGGATAATGTGACTGGGTGGGATATCACGTCATGGTGTTGGCAGCCTGATTTCCCAGTGGGCAGCACTATAAAGTTGCCATGAGTGCACACTGTCACAAGTCGATACCCATCCTGATATGACCTAAGATGTTGCCAGGATGTAAAACTCCAGAAATCAACACAACCCCTATATAATGCATTACCCAATATTTAATTGATACACTTTACCTGTAAAGCACAACAACAAATTATATTTGACAGAACAACTAAATGGATTCGTCAAGTTTTGCACCTTAACTCTTCACATACAATATAAAGACACACTACCTGAGTTTAGTTGGTCAACCCCGCTTCCCATGTGAGACATAACATGGGACTCGAACCCAGGGTTCGAATCACTGACCGAGTAAAACCAGACATTTAAGACATTTAAGACATTTTTTATTCACAAATTCTATATATTATTCCACAAACATATACTATGGTGTTAACAATAGAAATTGCAGGAACAATGTAATTATTAATGGTTGTCTTCCCACTCCGTAGAGTAGGCTGGATAGCACGATTGCACGGTAGATTTTGCCTTTGACCCGCATGGACACATGGTGGTTGTTCCAGAGTCTCTGGTGTTGTCGGCCGAAAGATGCGCTAGCCTTGGCCATCCTCCTCTATATTTCAGCATCAATGTGTCCATCACTTGATATAGTGCTTCCGAGGTGAATTCCGGAAGAGAGTTCAGCTTGTTTCGATCAACCATGATATCCTCCTCTCGGGTTCTTGTAGAGTTGGGTTGGTACAGCACCTCCGTCTTCTTGATGTTAATCTTCAGGCCGAACTTCTCTGATGCATCGGAGAAAGCATCCACTATTGTCTGGATCTCTTCAGCAGAGTGGGCAACCAGTGCACTGTCATCTGCGAATATAGCAGCTCTCTCCCCAGTATCCGAGTAGTCTTGGTCTTCGCTCGGAAGTGTGCGACATTGAATAGGTCAGTGCTCTATCTGGACTGTATATAGATGCCATCCCCCATGCCTCGGAAAGCCTCGATGAGCATTGCTGATAGGAAGATGGAGAAGAGCATGGGGGCCAGTACACAACCTTGCTTGACCCCATTGGTAACCCCAAACGATTCTGAGACTTCCCCTCCAACACTAGTGAAATCGACAAATACCATGTACAGTGGTCGGTCCTGCTCAATGCACTTTTCTTGTAGCCGTCGCATGTTAACATGACCTAAAACGTGATTAATGAACAACTTCTTTAAAGAATAACAGAAATGTAGTCATAGTCAAATGTTCGCATTGTCATATAGACACAATGCAAAGTACCCTAAATAAAGCTGATACTTAAATGCCTAAGTGGTGGAAATAATGAAAATATTTCACATGCCGCACAGTTCTAAAATAAATGGCCGAATGTTAGTGACTATAACATTGTCCAAGTTGATTGCTTTTTGTAAAGGTGCAGTCACACTACGACGCTTCTCCCGGCGACCCGTCAGCGTTGAAATATAATCTTGCGTGTCGAGAAATGTCCAACTTTTCAGCGGTTTGGGGAAAAAGTTTGGCATCAGCGCGGCGCGTTATTCGCGTGAGGCCAACGAGTGTCGACGCGTTGGGGGAGAAAAAAAATAAAGTTTGGCACGACGTGCTCATATTACCTTAGATGTTGATAGGACGTAAACCAAGAAAGCAACGATTTGGCGCAATGTGTGGAGACGACCCGCCCGCGCACGCGCCGTCTGCCTAGCGTTCCCATAACGTTATTCCGGCGCGTCCAATGGAGCTCGACGACCGCCTAACGTCCTCCTAAAGTCCTTACCCATATATTTGCGCATGCTGCCGGTCGTTGGTTTTTTTTGACACGCTTAAAACCTTGGGTGACCGGCAACGCCCGCCGGCGTTCTGCGCCGACCATCAACGTCAAAGATAGTGTACCGACGTGTATCGACGCGCGCATAACGCGCCCCCAGCGTGTGTTGCCGTTTCCCTAATTATCGCCCCAAAATCACCACACATTGACGTATGGCCGGCGAGAAGCGTCGTAGTGTGACTGCACCATAAGACTCGGTCTCTGATTCGGTTGATGCTGATTACTGTACGACGAACCTTCCCTGTGTACATTATAGAAGTGTGCTACTTGGATCTTTCTACTTCTATGAGACTTGCAATTACAGAAGGACGTGTGTAGTGAGGTGTATTCATCTCCCCAGATGAAATGTCACATACACGGACATGTAGACATGGTTATAGTTGTTGCATCAGTGACCTTATGGCCCTGTCACATTACAACACATCTCACAAGCGCATGGCCAATAAGTAAAATCACTTTTTTACGTCGAGATGCATCAAACTTTTCGGCGTGGGGGGCAAAGTTGGATGTATACATACTGTATACATAGCGTATGGCAAACGTATGACCAACGACGTATGGCTAACATGCATCCCGGAGAAAAACGTTCAAATTACGCTCACTGTATGTTCGCAGAACGCCGGTTAATGTTATATATGTTATTCGATCGCCAGAGCTATGCCTCATATGTTATATACGTCAATCAAAGGTTTTGTGCATGCACAAAACTTTCGTACCCCCTAACGAGCGACGCCGTACATCGACTTACATCGATGTACATATAACGAACGCATAATGCATTACGACATATCCGGACATAGCGGCCAAAAATCACATACGTCGGCATACTTTTGCGCGATGCGTCATAATGTGACAGCACCATAAGGGATTCTAACGGTTAGGACACCCGCCCCAGAACGCCAGAAATGTGGGTTTAAGTCTCGCTCGAGGAAAAATCTTTCTGTATATTTACAGCCTCTCTCACCCCCAACCCACACCTCGACACTAATCATAATTATTAAGATTGTACGAGCAGTGATTGAAAATACGTCTTATAAAATGCGTGTATGATTCTAGGGAACTCATTATTTAATTTCCAGCATGCCATATACACATTTTACTAGTTTCAGTTAATGCGCTTGGCAGCAGACGACATTTACTTCACAGAGACGCCGGTAGAATAACTTCAGCTCTTACACTTCCGGCCTGTAGCGCTGCGATCAACTCGGTGCTGGTTGCATCACCTGGCAATGGAAAACTCAGGTGGTCGGGGTAGCGACACACCTGTGCTCACCTGTGTGGGTCGAGTTGAGCCGGTGATCATCCCTCCTCCTCGCTGACAGGAGAGCCGAGCTTACCTCACGCGCTGAACACCGCGCAGCCCGCGAAAATAACGTCATGCTTGTTTTCAGGCCGTGCATGAGCAGTGTTCCAACCCAACCATCAACTGGAGTTCTATTTGGGGAGACGCGATAAGAAACCCCAGAAATATTCCATAATGAATAGGCACCGGTGAAAACTTTATTCACGTGTGTGTCTGTGCATATTCTCTTTCGGGGAGAGTGTGGGGGGTGAATTGATAAGGGATGTGCCATTTTGCCGCCGGTAAGACTACTCCAGGAAGCCAGGGGCTGTCACATAACCTCCCTACCCGCCCGCCCACACACAAACCACACCCACACCCACCCATCCCCTTCTCTCCCCTACTTACAACCCACGCACATCCAGCCCATCACTCCCCCCACCTACATCCACCCAGCCCCTCACTCCCAACACCCCTCCCTACCCATCCCCTCAGTCCCGCCCACACACCCTTACTCCCTCCGACAGCTAGTCCCCTCCCCCGTCCCCACAACTAAGCCCCCCCACTCCCCCACCTACACATCCACACCCACGCAGCCCCTCACCCCGACACAGCCCCTCACTCACCAAGCCTCTCCCTCCCCACACACCCTCACTCCCTCCAACAGCGAACCTCACCCCCCCGCCCCCCCCCAGACTTATTCCCTCCCCCCCCCCACACCCAGCCCCTCACTCCCCACACACCTACCCACCCAGTTCCCCCTTCCTCAGCCATCCTTTCACCCACCCTCTCATCACCCCCACCCATCCCTTCACTCCCCTTCTCAGCCTCCCTCCCCCACCCATCCCTTCACCTCCCTCTCAGCCCCTCCTCCCATTCTCAGCCCCTCCCACCCCCACCCATCCCTTAAATCTCGGAGCTCTCCCTCTCAGCCCCACCTCCCCACCTATGCCTTCATTCCCCTCTCAGTCATCACCCCGCCCCCCTCCCCCCCCCCCCCCGCACCGCACCACACTACACCACGCTACACTACACCGCACTGCACCACACCGCACCGTACTACACTGCACCGCACCACACTACACTGCACTACACTACACCGCACCACACTACACCGCACCACACTACACCGCACCGCACCACACTACACCGCACCACTCTATACTGCACTACACTACACGGCACCACACTGCACCACACCGCACCGCACCACACTACACCACACCGCACCACACCGCACCGCACCACACTGCACCACACCGCACCACACCACACTACACCGCACCACACTACACCGCACTACACTACATCGCACCGCACCGCACCGCACCACAGCATACTGCACCACACTACACCACACTCCACTACACCACACCACACCGCACCGCACCGCACCGCACCACACTAGACTACACTGCACCACACCGCACCGCACTACACCGCACCGCACCACACTACACCGCACCACACTACACCGCACCGCACCGCACAGCGTACCCCGAAAGGCCTGGGCGCCGCGCACTAACGTTAACCGGTAATTTGCCGGCCTTGTTTTGCCACCTCCACCCGATCCTTGGCGCGCAAGAAGTACGCTTCATTAAGGGGTCTAGCGAGCAGCTCATCGCATGTGGCGCCCAGGTCGCGGTGGCAGATAAGTTGTATTTATACCGCCGTCACCGGACCGCACCGCACATGATCCCCGTATTACGAGGGCGGGGCGGGGCGGGTGGGACGGGGCGGGGCGGGGCGGGTGGAGCGGGGCGGAGTGACGCGCCGCGGCCCTCGGCGCGGGTGGATCGGAGCCGCCGTCACCACTGCCGCCGCCGACTTTGGGCGGCCCGGGAACACAATACCCCGGTATCAGCCATCGACTTACGAGCAGCTCGCAACGGCTCGGCGCAGATCGGTTTCCGGCTGCTGGCATCAGCTGGGACTGGCTCCGATTGCAGCCATGAAAGCAGATAACTGGCATTACGGCCGAGACACCTGTCTTATAGATAGCCGCCCCCTGCCACCCACCTTCCCCTCGTCCACCCTTCTACCAAACTACCACTGCCGTGCAAGTTCCCTTTTTAGGCTACACCATACTTGTCGTCTGTTAGACGGACTGGCTAATATATATATATATATATATATATATATATATCATATGTATAATCATATATATTCATATATATATACATATAACGCAAAACATCTCTAAGTCGATCGGCCTTGGGACCGACTTTACGTGGTCCATTTAGGGAGGTGGTCGGTTTAGGGAGTTAGAATATGGTTACAATGGTATTGTTGGGACCCAAAGAAAGCGATCGATATAGGGGAGTGGTCGATCTGTGTAGGTTGTCAGTTACAGAGGTTTTACTCTATATAAATTCATATATGTATTCATATCTATATTTTCTTTCATATATATATATATATATATATATCCACATGTACATATTCGCATACATTGATGATGGTGAATTAAATTCTGATCTTCAGAAATATAATAAATTTCCCAAGCTCTAAGTAGGAATAATCAAAGCCCTTGCAACAACATCCCATTATGGCGTTTTCAGTCATCGAGTTACCTAGCTTCCTTCGAATACATGAGTGTTATGTTTCCCAATTGTGGATAACTACTCAAATTAATTTTAATTGGTATTATTAACAGGACTGCGTTGTCTCCGGGTTGAGTATGGGTCGACTGGCGGCGGTGCTGGTGCGAGTGTGATGGTGGACGTGGTGGTGGTGCGGTGGTGCAGTTGTGGTCGTGGTGTGGGGTTAGTGGTGTTAATGATGATGATGATGATGATGATGTGGTATTGGTGGTATAGCGCTGATGTGCGGTGGTGATGTGCTGCTCGTTGTGGTGGTGTTGCTATTGGTTGTGTGTTGATTGTGGTGTGGTGGTAGTATGGTGGCGGTCTAGTGATGGTGTGAGGGGCTGATCCGGTGATGGTCGTCGTCGTGGTAGTGGTGGTGGTGGCATTGGTAGTGGTAGTGGTGGTGGTGATGGCAGTAGTGGTGGTGGTGAGTGTTAGTGGTGTTGTTGGTGTTGTTGTGGTGGTGGTGGTGGTGATAGTGATGACAGTGGTGGTGATAATGGAGACAGTTGTGGTGATAGTGGTGGTGATGGTGGTGATAGTGCTGGTGGTGGTGGCATGCTGGTGATAGTGGTGGAGTGATGATAGTGGTGGTGATAGTGGTGGTGGTGATAGTGGTGAAGTGATAGTGGTGGTGATAGTGGTGGTGGTGATAGTGGTGGAGTGGGGATAGTGGCGGTGGTGATAGTGGTGGTGATGGTGGTGATAGTGCTGGCAGTGGTGGCAGTGGTGGTGATAATAGTGCAGGGATGCTAGTGGTGGTGGTGACAGTGGTGGTGGTGATAGTGCTGGTGATGATAGTGGCGGTGATAGTTATATTGGTGGTGGTGATAATGGTGGTGCCGATAGTGGCATTGGTGGTACTAGTGGTGGTAGTGATAATGGTGGTGATACTGATAGTGATGGAGGTGATGGTGGTGGTGATAATGGTTATGGTGGTGGTGATAGTGGTGGTTGTGAAGATAGTCGGTGGTGGTAATAGTGGTGGTGCTGGTGGTGGATATGGTGGTGGTGATATTAGTGGCAATGGGTGTGATAGTGGTGGCACTGATACCGATAGTGGTGCTCTTTTTGCTGGTAGTGGTGGCAGTGGTGGATGGGTGGTGGTAGTGGTGATGGTGGTAGTGATAGTGGTAATGGTGGTGAAAGTGTTGGTGTTGTGGTGGTAGTAATAGTGGTGACGGTGGTGGTGATAGTGAAGACGGTGGTGGTGATACTGATAGTGGTGCTGCTGGTGGTGGATGTGGTGGTGGTGGTGATAGTGAAGACGGTGGCGGTGATACTGTTACTGTGGTAGAGGTGGTGGATGTGGTGGTGGTGGTGATAGTGGTGGTGGTGATAAATGTGGTGGTGGTGATAGTGGTAGTGGAGGGGGGGGGGGGGTGCCGGTGTGGCGGTTTCAGCCGTGTCCCGTACTCAGCCGTGTACCTATACTCAAACTCAAGGCATTGTCAATGGTCGTGAGTAATTTTCATACAGAAAATACAGAACAAGTGAAATATCTCTAAAAGCACACCACCTATTAACAAATCGCTTGGTACACATATAGAAAACATCTTCACCAAAAAGATTATATTAAATTTATAAGGTTAGGGTTCTTGATTTCTATTAATTTTGATTAAAACTAATGTTTTGCACTGCGCGTACCGTCAAACTCAAGGCATTGTCAATGGTGGTGAGCAATCTTCATACAGAAAATCCAGGAAAAGTGAAATATCTCTAAAACCACACCACCTAGAAACAAATCGCTTGGTACACATATAGAAAACATCTTTACCAAAAACATTATATTAAATGTATAAGGTTAGTGACTTAAGACCATTGACAATGCCTTGAGTTTGAGTATAGGTACACGGCTGAGTACGGGACACGGCTGAAACCGCCACACCGGCGGTAACTGGGCCCGGCTGGTTTGTGCGCAGGCACCACATTGTGCACGGCGTGTCGGGGACAGCTATCATGACCCCGTCAGTCAGCCTGTCATTGAGCCGCTCACGTAGGGCCACGCGCTCGGCTTTATTCACGTAATGCTGGGCCGAGCTGCTCCCAACTGCTCACACTAATGGGCGGCCAGCAGGGGGAGGCGCGGAATAGAGGCTATGCGGAGAGGGAAGGGGGTGGGGCAGTGGGAGGGAAGGGGGAGGGGGGCATCGCTTGAACCCATCCACACAATCCAAACAGCGTAATCACCGCCAGGGGTATGCGCGCGGAACAATGCACCTGGGAAAGTTGATCACTTCCGGGAAAGGGAGCGAGATCGGCGCGCACTTCCCCCCACATGAAACGCCGGTTCTAATTGGGTATTGTATCAAATTAGTTCGACAATTATTTCTCGGCGGATAATAAGTGCCACAACTGAGGTTCGCTCCGAGGGGAAATGAGGCTTATTACCGGCTCACCAAGATCCCTGATTAGAAAGTGATTGCTCTTGGGTTCAGCACTACATGATCGGGGCCTGCAGGCGGATTGGCAGCTTGCTTGCCGCCCGCCCCACGTAACCACCCGGCATCTGCCGCCTCCCTCACACGCACCGCCTCCTCGCCCCGCCGCACGCCACTAGCTAGACGGGCCTCCTAAGGATAGGCCCCGGCAGTCGGCTCTCGGGGCCGGCTTTCAACTAGCTGTCTCATCCTCGTACTAGAGTCGTAGTGTAATTAATGTCTGAGATAAGGAACTACATACATATATATATGGATATACACATATAGTTAGTAGTAGCCTGCACTGACCTCTCACTCTCTCAGGCAAGGAGACGCATATACAGGTAGGCATGGGTAGTGTGGTGACATCAGGGAGCCTAGCTGGTGTAATGGTTAGCACACTGGACCGGAATGCAAAGAGATGTTGGTTCGAGTCCTGCTCCAGGCATAACATTTCTAATTTCCATCACCCCCACGACACTGGTTGCCATGACCATGATCCTGTACAAGCTATGAACTGTATAGTTGTTGAACCTACCCTATGTATATTTAACCGTTCGGCTATTCCACCCCCGCTTAAGGCGAGCCTACGTGTTAATATATGTAATTGTTTCCATGTGAATTTCCGGGCCTGCCGCCGGGCCGCTGTCGCCTCTCGTCCCGCCGCCGGTTGACCGCCTTCACGCTAACTTGACCTGGGCTAGTAAGGTGGCTACTAATATATAGTACAATATCCCTTGGAGGTGGGAAGTTCGACTCCATACAGTCTGTGGGGAGGACGGCCCTTAATTAAATACATTCATAGAACAATCGAATACCAATATCAGGTTGACCATAGCAGCTAATAATATAAGACTGGAGATTAGTAAAGAATGCAAGGAACGTTCCAATTACTTCTTAAGAGCTCACAGCTTTATTCTTACCCTAACTAACAATGCAAGAGTTCTTTCAAAGATGAATTTCACTGAATAACGACTAAGTACAATAAGTATATCCCCTCCCGCATTTGTTAAGTTAAATAAGTTTGGAATTTTGACAATAAAAGCCTAAATCTGATCTAAAACATCAGAGCGTGCATAAACACGTCCGATGGGTCGGAGCCCAAGTGCTCGACCTCCCATCTTTGCTAGGAAAGTCACAATTGACGTATCCTAGCATTGCATTACAGCAGGGAACCCGGCCCCGCAAATGGTGGCAAATGCAGGCCTGGTGAGTAGCCCACGTTTCAGAATGTGAGCTAATCAGCCCAGCCCGCATTTCCATCGGTCGAGTAGTCTCGCCCACTTCATATGTATATGTAAGTGCATTGCCTGTATGTATGTGATAGACTACATCACGCCCCTGGAACATCACGGTTCCAGCGGCGCGGTGCATTGTGGGATGCATCAGAGCAAAACAAAGCCACGAGAAGCACATGTTTTTATTTATATTCTATGGTTAATGACATATGTAGAAATAGAAAATGAGTACGGTTAATCAGACATTGGTTATATATTTCTTTGAGACAAGGTTTTGTTGACACATTTGACATCTTAATATTTAGAACAAGAATTACTTCTGGCTAATCAATGGTGATGTAAACATCAGCCTGTAAAGTGACTGATATTGTATGTTTCTTAGCTCAAAATGCTTAATTATGGAGAGTTGTGTCTTAAACATATTCATTATATTATATTGCATCCTTCCATCCATGTTTGTGCATATTGTTATGTATTTCTATTTATTTTGAAAAAAATGCCAGTTTTGACCTACGCGTATCGGCAAACTCAATGGGCATACGCCTTTGCTTTGCTCCCAACGCCATTTTCAGCGCATGCGCAGTCGGAACCGTGATGTAGTCTATTGTAAGCATTAAAAGACTTACAATTCCAGGGGGACGACTGTAGTGGTCTGCACTGACCTCTCAGGCAAGGAGCCGCACAGACAGGTAGGTGTGGGTAGTGTAAAGGACGTCTGAACACAATGAATTCTGTACTGTAACTGTTTATTAGAACAATCCCTGGTGACGTCATCCGTCGTGATCCGGTCTGACCCTTGACCCGAGATCAATACATTACATCTTCCCTTCAATATAAGTAAAATCATATTGCGAACATAACTACTTAAACCGCTATGCTTAATCCACTATCCCCATATCATTCCTCTTACAAACTCAAAAGATCATCATGCAACCCACAACTGGATAGGTGTCGGCACCTGACAGTATGGCCCGGTCTTGAATAGGGCCCTTATTGCTAACTTCTTATGTGATAACAGCCACTAATCAATATGGGTGCACATGAGCAGTGCCATCATGACATATATATATATATATAGTTATTCTCGAGATAACTAACTACGTAGTAATATGCAAACATTTATTCTTGCGATCGGTATAATCTATTTGCGCTAATTACATACCACTGTTGATCTTCCGTCATGTTTAACTTGTATCTTAACTCGAACATTTGTGCTGATGTATGACAATACAACTGGAACCAGTCGTAATACAAGATAACATAATGCAACTTCTTAAGCGCTAATAACAACCGTGCCAAGTATGTCACCTACTGACCTACATCTATCGATCGCTTGTATGGATAGAGATAGCACAACGAGGGATATACTAGTACCCGAAACGTATTGTAGGTCTAGATATCCGACCAAACCGTGTAGTGTAATCGGCGGATTGATTCGCCTTAATATGTTTAACCTTAACATTATTGTTCGTCGACTGAATAGATCGACCCACCTTATCATTACGACATCCGTAAATGAACTTTCTGTTACGACGTAACACATTATTACGTTCATTTAATATGTCGTAATCTCGTGGGCGTCGCCTGTCAACATTTACAATCGTCCCCTGTTTCCAATCATTGTTGTAGTCTTTGTATCGAACTTTATCCCCCTATTTAATAAAGGCAGGTCCCTACCTGCTCTTTTGTCAAAGTACACTTTTTGTAATGATTGTCGGTGACGTAATTGACGCAATTTAGAGGACTGTACTACTGCAGACAAATCCCGGTCTAATACTGGAATTCTGCTCCTTAAGACACGTGACATCATCAACTGCGCTGGTGACGCACCCACGCCATCTAGCGATGTGTTCCTGTAATTGAGCATTGCTATATCCACCTCACCGTTGTCTTTAATGCATTTTTTTATAATTCGTTTAACAGTCTGTACATAACATTCTATTTGCCCATTGCTCTGGGCATGCATTGGATTCGTGTACACAGACACGAAACCATATAACTCAGCAAATTGTCGAAATTCTACACTACTGAATTGAGGACCGTTGTCCGACACAACAATGTTGGGCATACCAAATCTCGCAAAGGTTTGTTTTAATGCGTTAATCACGGCCTTACTAGACAACTGTAATAATTCAATGAAGTCTGGGTATTTTGAATAATAGTCCACAATAAGTATGTAGTTTTTTCCTAGCACATGAAATAAGTCCACACCTATTTTCTGAAATGGGACATCTATGATTGAATGACTGATTAACGGCTCTTTTGGTTGGTCCTTTCTAAATTCTTGGCAAGTGCCACACCTCGAAATTCTGTCTTCCAGTTGACTAGTGAAACCCGGCCAAAAAACATTATCCCTTGCCAGTTGTTTACATTTAACGACACCCATATGGGACTCATCCAATTTTACCAACATATTGGGCTGTAGGATTTTGGGTATTATTATTTGATTGCCTTTTAATAATACTCCGTCGAACCAAGTTATTTCATGTCTAAAAGTATAGTAAGGTTTCACATCATCAGGAATATGTTGCTTATTTTTAGGCCAACCGTCCAATGTGAAACGTTTCACTTTGTTTAGTGTTCTATCACTTCCAGTGTAATTCCTGAGTTGTTGTATATTATCCATACTGACCCCTATCGATGCCACCGACATGTCATTATCATACAGATCGTCAGGTTTTACACTGGCAGTGTGCACCCTTGACAGAGTATCTGCAAAATACAAATTGGTTCCTTTTAGGTAAGTGACTGTGATGTCATAATTTTGTAACCTCATTCGCATTCTTTGCATCCTGGCCGATAGCTCATGGATAGGTTTAATCATGATATTAACGAGAGGCTTGTGATCAGATTGTATCGTTACCTCATTGCCATAGATAAATTCATGGAACTTCTTACATCCAAAACATATGGCTAGTAATTCCTTTTCAATAACCGCATAACTAATTTGTGCACGGTCCAGTGCCTTGGAGGCCATCGCTATGGGTAAGCCACCTTGAAACATGGTAGCGCCTAGACCATATTTAGATGTGTCAACCTGTATCACAATCCTCTCTTTCCTATCAAAGTATTGCAAAATAGGTGCTTTGGTCAGAAATCCCTTCAGTTCCTGAAAAGCCTTCTCTTGTTCCTCTTCCCAGTGCCACGCTATATTTTTTTGTATGACTGTCCTTAATGGTTTAGTAATTTGTGCCATGTTTGGGACAAATTTACTAACATAGCCTACCATTCCTAAGAAGCGTTGTACTGCTGCCTTGTCTGTGGGAACTGGCATATCTACGATTGCCTGTATTCTGTCTGCGTTTGGTTTGAGACCCTTCGAAGTTATCAAGTGAGCCACATAATTAACACTTTCTTTGCAAATCCTAGACTTTTTTGGGTTCAATTTGAGGTGAACCTCCCTTGCCCGTTTCAACACTGCCTCTAACCGATTATTGTGATCCTTAATAGTCACACCGTGAACCAAAATATCATCGGTTATGACATGAACCCCAGGCAATCCTATTAAAATGTCATTCATTTCCTGAATGAAAATGTCACTGGCAGTCTTAATCCCAAAAGGCAAACGAGTAAACCTAAACCGACCCCAAGGCGTATTAAATGTGCATAACCTAGAGCTAATATTATCCAATTCTATCTGCCAATAGCCACTATTAGCATCCAAGACAGAGAAATTTAGCCCCATGTAAATTTGCAATGACCTCTTCAACCGTGCGTACACGATAAGGACCCCTCAAAATCGCACTGTTCAATTTGGTAGGGTCAAGGCAAATTCTAATTTTACCAGGCTTGCGAACTATAGTAATAGAATTTACCCACGGGGTTGGTTCTTCTTGTTTGATGATGACACCCAAGCCAATCATCCTGTCTAATTCATTTTTAACATCCTCAGAAATAGCCAAAGGTATTCTGTGTGGTGGGTCTACTACAGGCGGTACAGTGTTATCAATGTATATCTTAGCGTTTACTTTGATTAACCCCAAACCCTCAAATACATCAGAATATTCATTTACCAGTTTGTTTGCCTCCACGTCGGTACATTGCTCAATGAGTCTAGGTGGGCCAATAAGCCTAACCGGACACAAGCTTGCTTGCCCAGTATGGCACTTCCAGTCTCCGTCACTTGAAATACTAAATTGTTATTGTCGATATTAAGTGTTGTCACTCCCGCTGGGGTGATCCTGTGACCACCGTAGGTTATTAAATGACACTTTGAAGGCTTCAACGTATCCGTACATATCTTCTTGTACATATGAAGAGGTAAGATATTGGCTTCAGAGCCAGTATCTAGCTTGAAAGATATCTCTTGGTTGTCGACAACAAATGTAGCATACCACAGGTCATCACCAGCAACTTCGTCCTGGTAAACCGCTCCAACGAACAGGTCGTAATCATCTATCCCTTGATCTTGCACGCCTCGGTCAGCACCTTCGATCTCGCGTTCCTGAGCTACGTCAATTTGGTACACTGGAACGTTGCGTTGCTGACTGTTGTGTTGTTGTTGTGGAGGTCTCTGTTGATGGCAAACCTTGATGAAATGCCCCAATTTGTGACACCCCGAACACTCTTTACCTCGGGCTGGGCAGTTACCTTTTGGGTGGCCGTATCCACATTGACCACAACGTGTAACCTGGGAAGTTTGCTGAAAGCGACTTGTTGATGGTCGTCCCCATGGAGACGTTCTGTCTCCTGGTCCCCCACGCTTGACATACTTTGTATTCATCGCATCGACATGAAGATATCCATTACCACTGACTTGTGCTGCTTTATTCTCACTTAATCTGCATAACTGGATACATTCTTCCAGTGTTAATATAGGAGACTGCAATAACTTGTTTTGTAGATCCATATCTTTGACACCGCACACAATGCAGTCACACAACAATGACGATTCTAAAGTCTCATAGCAACAGAACTGTACTTTGTGTTTAAGCTCCCGTATGTATGTGTCCATGTTTTCAGACGTCTGATTAAATGTATTAAATTCATAACGGACCTCCGTTATGTTGGTCTTACCCTCACAATATTTGGTGAACGCAGCAATTAGCGGGGCCAACTTGTCTTTATCCGCATTTTCAAACTCGAACGTCCTATGGATCTTCTGGGCGTCACCACCAGCAACATGTAAGAACACACAGCACTGGACTTTTTCTGTCTTGGAAGCAACTCCTGCAGCTGTCGCGTAAATGTCGTACGATTGAATCCAAGATCTCCAGTTTACTGCCATGTTTTCATCTAAATTCAAAGGCCCCGGGGGTTTTAATCCGTGAAGAGCCATTTTGAAGAGTTACCCGTCAGATCTGACACCATGTAAAGGACGTCTGAACACAATGAATTCTGTACTGTAACTGTTTATTAGAACAATCCCTGGTGACGTCATCCGTCGTGATCCGGTCTGACCCTTGACCTGAGATCAATACATTACAGGTAGTGTGGTGACATCAGGGAGCCTAGGTGGTGTAATGGTTAGCACACTGGCCCGGAGTACAGTCACGCTCTGGGCGCAATATTTCCTATTTTCATCACCCCCACGACACACATAATGAATCATACTACTAGTTTAGATACTGATCAACAACACTGCTCTCCCTATTACACAGTGATACCCCCCCCCCCCCATTATCGCTGATATTAAAGCTGAAAACATCACATTTTCAAAACCAAAGCAGTGATCTGGATTTGATTACATATATCTAACTTAGATATTGGTGTACTTATCAAACATTTGTCACCACATAGAATGGAACACAGAGCCAATTTAATAGAATATGTTACTGCAGAAGCCTAGATGGTGTCAGAGGTTTTGTGTGCTTGCCAATATTAATCTTGTACATTTGCACTTCAAATATCTCAAATGCTAGCCATCTAAAATAAAAATTACTCCAAACTAAAATAAAGTAGATTATAATAATCAACCTAATGTATTTATCTCATAAACGACAGACACTAAGAAAAGTAAAACCATCGGAGAATGCAACTTCAATCAACTTGTGTTCCTTCATACCAGTATCAAGCAACCTCTCTATAGCCTAGGTAGTTATATGTGATGCCTCATTATACGCGTTTAGCGTCAGGGAACTATGCTTCAGAGGCTTTCTTCTTCAATCTCATTACAACATAACACGCCGCGTACCGACAGCGTATAAATCTTCCCACCACACATCCGGTCCTCGTGGCGCTGGTTACCTGCGTGTCATTGCCGCTGGTCGGATCTGGTGTCGAGCAGAAAGGCCGTGACACGAGCAAGATGGCGGCCTCGCCTGACGCTGACCCCTCGTGTGCTGACCCCTGACCTCTCAGCAGGACGTGGGCACGGCTGGCACTTACAGCTCGAGTTGAACACGCGGGTTTAGGAGGGGAGGGGAGGGAGGGAGGGACTATGGGGGGTAGAGGGAGGGGGGAAGGGAGGGGGTATGGGGGAGGAAGAGAGGATAGAGAGGGAGAGAGAGAGGGGAGTGAGAGGGAGGGAGGGGCAGGGGAGAAGGGGGTGGCTGCTTCTGGGTCTACATACCCTTCACCAGCAGTCGAGTACCTCATACATGTCTTGCAATAGTATTAATCATATGGGAATAAAGCCATTTGATAATGTACTAATTATAGAGACGCGTACCGGCTACCAGCCTCTTTGGTGATCAAGTCAAGGCAACAACGCAACTCCCGTGCAATGACGTAGGCCCTACCCACGCCAGTTTGCTATTTGGAATGTGGATAACTTTATAAAATGAGCCACCACAGAAAGCCTCCCTCACACACACACACGCTCCCACCTTGTGCACACAGCGTCCTGCCTACACGCGTCGATAGGCTGTTGGTCTCTGGAGGAACCGGTGCCCAAGTCTCGTGAGAGCTGGAAAATCGAACTGGGGTTATCGCTCCGAGACCTTTTGTGTCCAGGGTCCGCGACTGCGCAGTCGACCGGAAGTCCAAGCCGGCGCCGAGTTTTTCTTAAACGCCAAAATGAGAATTCCTCCGCTGACCCTCGGCTTGGGAATGTTATCTCGACGTCGGCGATGGCAGGCGGTGGGTTGTGGGTTGTGGGGGTGGTGAGTGGTAGGTGGTGGGTTGTGGGTGGTCAGTGGTGGGCGTGGGGGTGGGGAGTGTAAGTGCTGGTGGTTGGAGGAGGAGGAGGAGGAAGGGGGAGGAGGAGGGGGAGGGGGTGATGTGATGTGACGTGGAGAGGGGAATGGGAAGAAGGGAGAAGGGGAGAGGGGAATGGCGAGATGGGGAGAGAGGAACGGTGAGAGGGGAATAGGGATATGGGAATGGGGAGATGTGGAGAGGTGGATGGTGAGAGGATAATGAGGAGATGGAAATGAGGAGAGGAGAATGGGGAGATGGGGAGATGGAAGGGGGGTATCGGAGAGGGGAGAGAGCAAACAGCACATGGGAGATGGGGAGGGGGTGGAGGGGGCAGGTCAGATTAGGGAAAGGGGGGATGAGGACACGGGAGTGGGTGGGGGTGGGGGTGGCTTCATTATAACTTATAAGAGTCCTTCCTGCTTGCTCGGACCACAGACCAAGTGGACATCTCTATTACTGCTGGCCAGCAGATAGTTAGCATTACTTCTGGTTCAACGACCTGCCCCCTTCCTGTATACACCCGAGCTCCCCTCACCCACCCACACACCTACCCACCCACCCACAAACACACACGCACACACTTCCTACCACGACGCCACCTGATGGTGAAGAGCGACAACAGCGACCAGGGCGACTCCTGGCAGGCCGTGACTATTGTCCGGGGACCCACTAAGCCCCGTCCCCCACAGCCCATATCATTATCAACAATCAAATCTCGTCTGCCGGACCCTTTGTGGGCGAGCAATGAGCGGTGGAAAAGAGGACTGATTTGTTCGGACGCCACCTGAATGCTTGTCATTCTAAGACAAAGCCGGCTTTTTTTTTTAGTCTCACCGGATAAGACGTGTAATGTGGGTGGTGCAAAGAATCAGTGTGACGTTCACCACATGGGTCCCCGCTGACAGGTACGAGGGTGTGGGCGGAGTCGGGGGGAGGGGGGGGAGGAGGGGGCGGGGGGCAGGGGGCAGGAGGGTGCATGTGTGGGTGGGTGTGATGATGTGGAGCAGAGAGGCCGAAGTCACAGGTACACGGTAAGAATAATTGCAATAGAATTGACACTAATTCACTGTAAAGGCTAATAATACTGATTCATCATTTTCTAATGTCACATGATTCACATGTGATTTACTTTATCTATAAATAATCATTCCAAGCCATCAGTAAGCGGGGGTACATATGGTCGGCATAAGGCTTTAAAACACATTAACAACAGTTAATTAATTACAGCACACAACCGCAAAGAATCAGTACATTGGAATTAAGTATATGGTGAACATAACAAACCAAGCTGGCCTGTCATAGACCATCCTGCATCTCCTCAATGATACCTGTTTGTCATGTTCTGCCTTTTAAAGATCTGGTCACGTGATTTAATTATTAATCCTTGCGTGAGCGGTCTATATATCTTAAAGAGATATCATGCTTAGAATGAGCTATTTGAACTAGAACTGGGGTTTGCCGAAGACTATTACTATTAGATTATCCATGGCTATTATATATATATAAACCAAAAAAAACATGGCTATTATTGTAATTCCGTGATGTCACACGGAGAAGGGAAGGGTGTACTTACATACATTATAAATATAAGGCATGCACAAAAAAACTTTAAAATTCATGTTAAGTGATAGAAGGGTTTGCACTACTTTGCAAATCTAGAATATGCCCCAGCTTACCTCACTGAGGACAGTCATTAGAACTATAGTCATTAGAAGAATAGTCACAATTTGACCATAAGGAGCCCCACTCTAAATAACACATAGTAATAGATTATTTCAATCTATAAAACCAGACGGGATGGCCGAATTAGTTAGAGGGTCCGTCTCCCGTGTTGGTAGATCGTGGGTTCGAACCATGGTCGAGTCAAACCAATGACTTAAAAATTGATACTTGTCGCTTCCTAGCATGGCGCTTGGCATTATTCGGATAGGGCAAGGACTGGTTGGCTCAGTGTCAGGATAATGTGACTGAGTGGGATATCAGGTCATGGTGCTGGCGGCCTGGTCTTCCAGTGGGGCAGCACTATAAAGTCACCATGAGTGTGTACTGTCACAAGTCCGTACCAGTCCTGATATGACCTTAAATGTTGCTAGGACTTAAAACCACAACAAGCAAAAATCAAGCGATAACAATTATGACTAGTTATATTTGATCATCATAATTATGAATAAGTGAAGTTGTTTTTGTCGTGTTACAGTTCCTTTAAGCGTGTGTCTTTATTGGTTTTGTTGGTTTGTTGTTTGTGTTGGCGTTTTGCGGTGAAGGCTTGGTGCGGGAGAGCGTTGCGCTCAGGTGTGGGACTCCGAGCCCCCAAGGCGGCAAACAATGTGTGAAGGTGGCCAGGCACAGCGCTGCTGCTGCTAATGAGGCGTATCATCTGGTGCTGCTATGCGATACGACAATACTCCAGCATGGGGGTTGCACCCTTACATACACACCTTCTCTCCCCCCTCACCAACGCCTCACCAGCAGGTACTCTCATAAAGCAGCTGGGAACCGGGCCCCACACCTATGGGTTGTGTTGTTGTTGTAGATGTAGGGTGGGTAGGTGGGGGTTGGGTAGGTGGGGGTTGGGGTAGGTGGGGTTTGGCGAGGTGGGTTTGGTTGATGGTGTTTGGTTGGGTGGGTCGGGGTGGTTGGAGGTGCTTGGATGGGTAGGTGGTGGTAGGGAGGGTGGAGTTGGGGGTTGGGAAGGTAGGTAGGTGTAGGCGGGTTGGGGTGGGGGTAGGTGTGTTGGGTGGGGCAAGGCGGGGTTAGGGTGCTGGTGGGGGTAGGTGGGGGTAGGCGGGGTGGCGGAGTGGGGGTGGTGACCTTGGGGTTAGACAAACTAGTATTGTCGGTGCCACCAAGCATCATGTGTGCAGAGCACACACCTATGTACATCTCTACTCACCTGTGCTAATGCTTCCAAGGTGTGAGTGCGCGCAGGCCCAGAGAGGTGAGAAAGAGACGGCGTCGCAGCGATCCCTGGCGGCCACCGGTCGTTAGGCCTGCTTCATGGTACGGTAATTGTGGGTTGCTGGTTTCAAGCCACGCCCGCCTGGCAGGGCCCCGGGGCCACCAGTGTCTACATTGGTGGGGGGCGGGTTAACCCACACCTTTATTTAATGGTCGGAGTTGGCAGGGTCATTCGGTGGTCATGATAGGCGCCGCCTCCAATAGATTTATAGTCCACAATCCAAGTGGCGAACTACCACTATTACTAGCTTGTTTTTAATTTCACTTTACTTCTGTATTAAAGTGGGAGAGTTTGATGACAGCATCACATCTTCTTAACCAAACCCGAGATCTAGATCAAAGCAGTTGTCCTGATTTGATCCTAAACATATAACTTGCATACCGGTGGGGTTACTACAGTTAGTAAGCATTTGTATAGAAGGGTTTGACGTCCAACAGCCGATGATAAAATATTAATGTGCTCTAGAAGCGTCATTAAATAAACAAGCTTTTTTTGTATAGAAGAAAATACTAAGTCAATTAAAAATAGCCTACACTCCCAATAGAAGATGTCTACTTTTTTGTGCTTGGGGGTCGTTAAACAAACTGGTGGAAGCCAATAGTTGATAAGGACACCAAAATAAAGGTTGCATGTTTTACTTCAAATATCTCCAAAGTTAGTGAATTTAAAAATGTTTACTTCAAACTAAAGTAGGGTAGATTATAACAAACAACCTAATGTATTTATTTCTAAGAAAAAGAGTGAAAGTGAAAACCATCGGACTCTGCAACGTCAAAGACCCTATACCGGTACATCGGTACACGTTGAGGGATAGCAATGTGTGAATGGACACGTCGGTGCGTGTCGGGCCGCGTCGAGGTTTTGTGCTTGCACAAAACCTTCGACGGGCCGCAACGTGCGTCAGCGTGTTGCCGTTACGGACGCGTTAGCAACACATCGACACCCGTTGGCAGCGCGCTGGCAGAACGCTGGCATGACGTTGATCAACGTCGATTAACGTTGGCTTTTTTTTTCCCAAAATGCGACCGTTCCGTCGGCACGTCCATCACGTCCGATCGACAGGTAGTCGGCGCAATATTGGCATTGTTGCATCATTTCTCGGCGCATTGGACGTGTTGCCGGCACGCCTGGATGCGTTGGCCGCGTGGTGTGCACGCGCTGCGGGCATGTCCTAACGTGTTGCTGGTGGGTATGTATGCATTGACACGGTCCTAGCATGACACCAACGGGCCATCAACGCGCCGACACCGCGCCGACAGCGTGCCGACAACACACCGATGGCACGCTGGGAACCCGCTGGCGGGACGTTGACATGTTGTTCCGCCGTGTCGAAACACGTTGGCCGCGCGCTCATAGCACACTACTAACACGCTGCGCCCCGTCAAACTTTCTCCCAAAGCACCGAAGAGTTGACGTGTGTCGACGGGTTGCAAATATTTTGCACGTTGCCGGCGCGCCGGTGAGAAACGTTGTAGTGTGACAGGGCCTTTAGATGGTATTTGCAAGGCTAGGTTATCACAACTTGAGGTCGTAGCCACTTCAGTTCATGCCTCGTAGCCCTCCTGAGGAGGTAACTATGTGGTCTGATGACTTGTTTTTTAGCGCTACCTGGTTATAGAGGAGGCACTATGGCACACCCAAATGGCTATTATACTCGCTCCCATCAAAGCATCAATCCCCCTATCTCCCTCTCCCCGACCACCTCCGTCTACCCTGGGCAGATGCGACCTTCCAGTAGGTTGCATCCAGCACCTGCAACCCTTAATCAGATCCGGAATACTGGATCAGTGACATTTTGGGAGATGGGGTGAACCGAACCATTAGTTCGCACCCTGGTCGAGGCAAACCAATGACTTAACAAATTATACTTCTGAAACTACACAAACCAATCATAATTCACTTACCATATATATGGCAAAGCTCTGTGCCATCTCAATGTTCTTTCCGTAATGCACTCTATTAAGCAAATTCCGAAAGCGCAATGTTGACTTAATGGAATAATGACATGTATTTAGGTGAGCTACGTTGTTAGTTATTTATCCATTTGGTATATTATTTTCATTTGGCCAGAGAGATTTACAGCAGATGGTGAATATTGAACAAGCTGGGGGAGACACTCCTGTAAACATTGAGTGCATCCGTGCCATTTCTTTATAAGAAGTAAGCATACACCTGCTCTTAAATAAACCAGTGTATCTCCCCCCCCCTCTCTATATACGCATATATATGAGTTATAATTCATTTTGCTAGTATCAATTATGAGGTAACATAATTATATTTCGATTTACTATTAACACTATTGTCGCCTCACTATTTCCATTTGCTGTGGATTACTGCTAATGGCGTCACCTACATGTCCTCAAGGCTTTTTCCTTTCTACTATATATCGGTAGTAACTTCCAGTGAAAATGTTGGTGCCATTTATTCAGGCTGGGCCTGGTATGTCGTGCAAGTATACACATTTCAGTTCTATTTACTCAGGCTATGCCTGGTATATCATCATCATCATCATGCTGTCGGTCACGATGCGACAAAGACTGTTTTCATTACTTGACTGCCACTCTCCATTTAGCTCTCTGCTGTGAGAGTTGCGTCCATGAAAAAAAAGGTTTTCCGCTGTCGACGGAAGATCAGCTCGAGCAGAACGGTCCTTGGTAACCCGGGCGATGACTGAGCCGATATGGTGTTTTGTGCGGTTGTTCATTTCATGAATCAATCAATCAATCAATAGTTCCATCCTCTAGTCGAGGGTTGGATGCAATGGTTCTCCACTTGTCCCGATGTTGTGCTGTTCTGATAGACTGTGAATAATTCAAGCCTGTCCACTGTGAAATATTTGTAAACCATGATGTTCTTGGTCTCCCTCTCCCTCTGCTGCCATTCACCTTCCCTTCCAACAATGTACGGTATATTGAACTCTGACGAATGATGTGGCCAAAATAAATAAGTTTCTTTGTCTGTATAGTGGCAAACAAGCTTTTCTTATTTTTAATTTTTCTGAGAACTTCTTTGTTGGTGATCTTCTTTGTCCATGATATTTTCATCATCCTTCGATAAGTCCACATCTCAAATGCTGCTAAACGTTTGTACATTTTCTTAGAGATTGTCCATGTCTCTGCCCCATACATTAGAGTAGACCACACATAACACTGAAGAATACGCTTCCTTGTTTGTATTAATATCTTACTTGATGTTAACACTCTATACATTTTGGAGAATGTTGTTCGGGCTATTGTTATCCTTCTTTTAATTTCTTCCTCACATCTCCCATCATTTGTAATCTTTTGTCCGATTCACCACGATCATTTCTCTCACCTAAGCCAAATCTTCCTGTTACTGGATATTCATGTTGTTCTCCAACTTTCGCATTCCAATCGCCCATAACAATTGTTATTTCTCCAGACTTGGTGTATTCCATTACCTTTTTGATGCTGTCATAGAACTCGTTGACTTCTTCATCATCGTGATCTGAGGTTGGTGCATAAACTTGCAGAATGTTTATATTGAACGGTTTTCCCCTCAGCTTCATCATAATAATTCTGTCAGATACTGGCCAGAATCCAATCATTGTGGCGGCAATGGACTTCTTCATCATAATTCCAACGCCATACTGATGTTTTTCATCTCCAGAATATATCATATCTACCTCACTATCACCTATCCTCCCGTCACCCGTCCATCTCGTCTCAGCTATACCTAGGATGTCAAGGTTTAGCGCTGTCATTTCCACTTTCAGGTTGTCATATCGGCCTGGTTTGTACAATGTTCGTACATTCCATGTACCAATCTTTAGCACCTTTCCTCCAGTTTTCAGTTGCCTGACATCAGATGCATACCTTCCTATTTTAGGCTTTGAGTTTACATTGTCATTACTAGGTTTCCTAATAGTGACTGGTTTCCAAGGTGACTGGCCACTTACTCATCTTTGTCAGAGTGTGCCCTGATGAGCCACATCATCTTGCTGTTACACCTTCAAAGCTATTGATCTTCTAACTCATCTGCTGCTCCAGTCTTCATGCACTTGAAGGGGTGACATCCCCTGACCACACCAACAAAGTTGATGTGCACCGCACTTAGTTTAGGCCGACAATTGAGTCGGTATGGCCGCTGGTGTGCACTACCAACTTCTGGTCTTCCCATAAATGGGACTAGCCGCACGGCAGCGGGGGTTTTAAATCAGAGTTTACCTTCTCCTAGATGAGCAGTCAGCCAAGATTGACGAGCCCCACCTGCCCGAAGCATCTGGTTTTGAGGCGCCAGAGATCCGCCTTTGCCCCTTCTCCCGTCAGTAGAAACAGTTTCGCCTCGTGAAGGCCGGGAGTTGGACTTGGTTATCAGAGGCTGTTTGATACGCATGCCATGAGAAAGTACTTTATAGGTAGTGAGAGCTTATCCTCACTATCACTTCCGGCAATAATAACCTTGAAACCCATTTCATGAAAGCTGCCTGCAAAAGTGTTGAAGTGCTGCTGGCTTTTGCAAGTTACCAGCGGCACTCTCTCGGGGAGCAAATAGAGGTTTCACACCGGCAAGAACATGTCAAGACAGGCGCAAAACTATTTGTCCCTGCAGTGGCTGGTCGGGAGATGTTGGGAGTTCCATACATCAACCGCCCTTAATGCTGCCACAGTGACATGGTTTTCTGTTTAGGGTTTGCTCCCTTAGCCTTCGGTTCTGTCAAGAACCTGTACCACAAGGCAGTGGTTTACAACTCTGCAAGGCAGGGGCGTCAAAGTCCCTGAGGTATTGCTATACCTGTAATACCTGCATACCTGGTATATCACACATGTACATAACTACCGGTTCTGTTTACTCATGCTGTACCTGGTGTACCACACAAGTATACAACTTTCAGTGCCATTTACTAAGGCTGTACCTAATATACCACACAAGTATACAACTTTCAGTGCCATTTACTAAGGCTGTGCCTGATATATCACACAAGTATACAACTTCCAGTGCCATTTACTAAGGCTGGACCTAATATACCACACAAGTATACAACTTTCAGTGCCATTTACTAAGGCTGTGCCTGATATACCACACAAGTATACAACTTCCAGTTCCATTTACTCAGACTGTGCCTGGTGTACCACACAAGTATACAGCATCCAGTTCCATTTAGTAAGGCTGTACCTGATATACCACACAAGTATACAACTTCCAGTTCCATTTACTCAGACTGTGCCTGGTGTACCACACAAGTATACAACTTCCAGTTCCATTTCCTCAGACTGTGCCTGATGTACCACACAAGTATACAACTTCCAGTTCCATTTACTCAGACTGTGCCTGGTGTACCACACAAGTATACAACTTCCAGTGCCATTTACTCATGATGTACCTGGTGTACGTCCCAAGTACACAACTTCCGGTGGCATTCACTCAAGCTGTTCCTACTAGATCCACACGAGTACCAGCCACAGTCTGAGCAAATGGCACCGGAAGTTCCCCCACCCCCACCCCCAAGAGGAAGGTTATAATGGCGAAGACGGAGCTTCATGCCGTGCATGAGAATGGTACATTTTGGCGATAATTATTCCGGCTACCACTGTGCTGGTCGATCAAGTGTAATGGCGGCTGCTGCCTCGTTGCACCCAATTTCTTGAAGTGCGCCTCCACTGGCGGCAGCCAGGCTCGTCTCACTGAGCACGGTGTGAGCGCAATAGAAAATTAACCCGCAATTCCTATTAAAAGCCACCGAGCGCCTGCCATGGATCATGGCCAGTACAGACATGGAAATTGGCGATACGCACGAGCAGTAGGCTACCCACGCCCTGGTATTACGCCTTATTGTCTGCAATATTGATGATGTTGTGTGGGTGAGGTGGGTGGCGGTGGGTTGCACTCAGAAGGAACCTGTTGAGTTGGGAGTTGAGCAGCTCAGATGTGAGATGCATTCTGCTCGGCTGGTTGCGCTCAAAAGGAAGTTCTAAATGAAGACCAATTGCACATTTGTGTGTTATTGGCAAGGCGTTGTTTAAAGTTTGCTTGAAAAGGTGTTGCAGTGACTTGAAGTGTGTGTGAGGGAGGCGGGGGTGTTGTAGAGGAAATGGGAAGACTGTTGGGGTTAGGTGAGTGTGATGGAACCTTGAGGGAATCACTCACTGGCAGGCAGAAGCGAACAATTGCCTCGCTCACATTTTAATTTCAAATGCAATTGTAGCCACTATTTTCAATTGGAGACAGGTTTAGTTTACTGCCTTCGTAGTTACTGCCAGCACTCACTGACTATGACAACATTAATCACTTACTATGGCATTCCACTGTGTGCAGGTAACCCACATGAAGGCAGTATTATCTGCTTTATGCCTTGACTATAATACAGCAAGAAAATGAAGACATAATTAGAAGTCCATTCTTATGAAGATGATATCAGTACGAAATTCAGTCAACCACAGTCTAAATACCAACATATAATAAATATATGTTTCTAACAGGAAAAGTAGCGATCTAATATTAACCATTTACATATTGAATTATATTTATTTTAATATGTTTTGTGGGGTCCTCTCTTCAGTATACCTTCCCTATGCCTATGAATGTCTTATGAGTACCATTCTATCATTGCTGACACATAGATCTCATGTAATATTGTGACTTAGGCGTGTTGTATTAGTCATATGTTCTTTGCACTGCAAATGACGTCACTAATATCAACAACTGACTGATTACATTTTGGTACATTATAGTGGTTTGTTGAACAGTTAAGTTGACATGTCTGAGAGTACGATAATGACCTATTAATTCAAATGTGAGAAAGGGAAAACTTCACATGAAGTAAATTCTAGGATGGAGCTTAATAGATCCTGGAACAAATACCAGACATCAAACATATGCATCACTAATAAATATGTATCCATGGTAACAGATGCACTCACTATATAGAAAATCAGAATGCGAAAATACTGAAACGAAGTACTAAGTTGTGCACTGAAAGGATTACCTTAACCTCAAATTGGATCCTAATGGCAATTGGTAGTACTACTGTAGTCAGCATTCACCATTGGTACTCTGACACTTCCTGATGGGTGTTCTATCTCAAGGTATATCCCGATTTACTACTACAGGGAAAATAAGCCCACACATGCACAGACTAAAGCTAAGATTCCTTACACGTGGTATGCGGTATGCGGTATGCAAATGTGAATGCGGCAAAAAATCGGAAAGCATCTAAGTCAATGGGGGTGATTCCTTACATCCGAATGCAAATGCGAATGCGAATGCGGCAACTCGATCGGTCCCTGTAGCGATCAGTGCGGCATGCGGCATGCGGCATGCGGCACATGGCATGTGAATAGAAACGTCAGTCGCACTTGCCCATTAGTTTTAGACGAGGAGAGGCGACTGAGCATTACGGAATGGTCACACACAAGGGTGCAGAGGGGAAACATATGGTAGTGGTGGTGGTGGGGTTACGGGTTCGCATACCGCGTAGAAGGAATCCTCCCATTCGCATATCGCATGCCGCATACCGCATACCGTGTGTAAGGAATCTTAG
>CM059186.1:80290735-80319007 GCA_030323885.1 Branchipolynoe longqiensis | reverse complement strand
AAAGGGAAACACAAGAAGTGTCGCTCGAGCACCGGCTCGAGCAGCTCACGCTGACACAATTTCTGACGCCGATTAAACTGCGCCGCTGAGTGTTTGTCGGCGGAAGTCGGGCCTGCGCGACCCGCGGGGTCCTCCTCCTCCTCCCTCCCCCCTCCCCCTGGTTTATAGTGTACCGTGATGCACCGCGCGCCGCCAGCCACATCCGCCTTCGACCCGGCCGGCATGTTTGTGTCACGTGGGCAACCCCCGGGGCGACATGCGCGACAAGCTCCTCCAAACACTCTCCTCTCCTGCCCCCCCCCTCCTCTCAACCCCCCTCCCCCCTCCCTCCCACACTCTCATACACAACTACTTCTACTCTCCCCTCCCCAGCCCTCATTCTCCCCAATGTATGCAGTCTGCACACACACCACACACGCACACACACCCAACATTCACCTACACACACGAAGCACTTCCAATCCCCCATACAAATGTCCTCTTATAGAGTCTAAACACCCACAACCTTTACTTACACACACCACCACCCTGTAATCTCACGCGCCCACTTCCAATCTCCCCGATCCTTCTTCCTCCACAACCACCCCTCCTCACCACGCACACATTTCCAACCCCTTACCTTGCATTCTTTACTCACACGACTCCACACTCCCAGCAACTCCATCAACCATAAACAAACACTTCCAAACTCCCCCGACCCTTTGACTTCCACAACGGGAGCATCTCTTATTCACCCAACCCCACGACCCCATCATCCGTCTCCCACCCCACACACACACCTCCACCCCCACCCCATCTTCCGTCCAAGTTGAGGCTCCTTTACTCACACCACCAATACACCCCTAGCAACTCCATCAACAACACACAAACACTTCCAAACTCCCCCGACCCTTTGACTTCCACAACGGGAGCATCCCTTACTCACCACAGCATCCCTCTCCAACCACACGTACACCCCCCCCCCCAATGCTCCATCCAAGTTGAACACCCTTTAGTCACGTCACTCCTACACCCCTAGCAACTCCATCCACCACACACAAATACTTCCAACCCCTCCCCCCACCATTCCACTTCCACGACGCGAGCATCCTTTCCTTACACACCAGCATCCCTTTATCCCTCTCCCACCACACAAACACTTCCATCCAGCCCCCCCCCCAAGTTGAGCATCATTTACTGACACAACCCCTACACCCAGAGCAACTCCATTCAGCACACACATACACTTCTAGTCTCCAGTGGGATACCAGGTCATGGTGCCGGCGGCCTGGTTTCCCAGTGGGACAGCACTATAAAGTCGCCATGAGTGCGCACTGTCACAAGTCGGTACCCGTCCTGATATGACCTTAGATGTTGCTAGGACGTAAAACAACAACAAACAAACAGTCTCCACACCCTTCCACAACGGGAGCATCCCTTACTCACACTACCCCAGGCCCCCAGCATTCCTCTCCCCATCACACACACTTCCAATTTCCCCCACCTCTTCCCCTCCACAAAGCGAGCCCCCCTTTACTCCCCGCACACCCACCCACACCCACCTAAACCCACACTCAAACCCAAACCCAAACCCACACCCACCCACACCACAACCACACCCACACCCACCCACACCCACACCCCACCCACACCCAACCACACCCACACCCACACCCCACCCCACACCCACACCCACACCCCACAACCCACCCACCCACCAAACCACACCACACCCACACCCACACCCACATCCACACCCACAACCACACCCACACCCACACCCACACCCACACCCACACCCACACCCACACCCTCACCCACACCCACACCCACACCCACACCCACACCCACACTCACACCCACACAGCTGGCCCTGCTTTGTGACGTCACAGTCGGCAGACGACCCCGGACATCCATAACGCTACAAACCCGGCTAAGTGCCTCCTCCACCCCTCCCACCCGCCTCTAGCCGCCCTCTCTATCCACCCCTGCTCCCATCCCCGCCTCCACCCCCCTCCTGCCGCAACCCTTCATCCGCCGCCCGGCTATTTGTCGCCGGTCCATGCCCCCCGGCGGCAACGTTACCCGACATTATTTCACCGCGTCGACAATCATTTGTGTAAGTAATGAGTTCTATTATTCAATTAGGGAAGAAAGACAATATCACGTAGCTGCCTAATCACGTTCTGGGGCTGAGGGTTGGACGGGGGGGGGGGGGGCTGTGTGGGGTTAGCGGGGTTGGCACGGTTGGCGGGGTTGGTGGGGTTGGCTCGACTATAGAGAGATCTGGTCACTGGGCTGAATCATCTTGTCGTTGTCATCGTTGTTATTATTATCATCATCATCATCGTCATCATCAGTTGCAGCATCCTCTTCATCATTACCCATCTTCATCAACTCAATCATCATAATCATTATCTTCAGCATCTGCCTCACCATCAGCATCACCATCATCAGCATTATCATCATGATGTGATCGTCATCGTCACCGTCAACATCGTCATCTTCAACTTCATTTTCAGCTTCACCTTCATTTTCATTCTCATCAACAGGATCGTCATCGTCATCATCATTCTCACTTTCTTCGTTATCAGCCCGTTCTGATATGACCTTATATGTTGCTAGGACGTAAAACAACAAGACACAAAACAATAAGAAACAAACATCGTTATCAGCATCATCAGCAACAACAACAGCAACATCAGCAGCAGCGACTGTGGTTAGACGACAAAGTAGGCAGGGCAGCCGCATCCCGTGCGGAAGGTCGTGGGTTCAATCCCTGGCCGAGTCAAACAAAATAACTAAGATAGTACAATAAGTGATTCTCAGTTTTGAATACATGTAGTAAGATTTTACTGGCCATTTCCCACATTTGTTTTTAAGCGGAGGTTACGAACGTGGTTACGAGTTGTGAGACTTGGCAAAGCAGTTTGGATGCCTCTGACAGACAGAATGATGGTTCAGTGGGTAGGGCATCCGCATCTCAGGTGGGATGTGGTGGGTTCAATTCTCGGCTGAGTAAAACAAACTTGCAAATTCGATATTTGTGGTTACTTGGTACTCGGTATTATTCATTAGTAATAGTATACAAAGTCAATTTATATGTGTACACTCCGATTGTTTTGCCTTTCTGCCATTCTTTAAAGATATGTTTGATTTGGGAGATATTTGAAGTGCAATGTTGATTTGGGAGATATTTGAAGTGCAATGTTGATTTGGGAGATATTTGAAGTGCAATGTTGATTTGGGAGATATTTGAAGTGCAATGTTGGCATGTAGATATAAACTTTAACAATGTAGGTTTTATCAGCAATAGGTTATATTAAAACTGCATAGTGAGATGAAGTTAAAGACTTGATTGTTATGACCTACATTACATCAGCTTAAAGTAACTTTTATTTGAAATGTCAAACTTTGGAGATATTTAAATTGAAAACACACTAATTAATGTTGGTGTGCACGTTAAAATTCTGACATCATATGCTTCAGCTTAATTTTCTATTAAATTGACCTAGTGTTCCCTTCGATCTACCACGTTAAAGCAAACTTGAAGGGACCCTAGAAATTTGTTTGGATTAACCGATCATTCGTTTAACCGAGCTGTGGCTGTGGCTTTGACTTTGAGTAAGCGAGTATTTCACATGTAATATACAATGTATGTGGACATTGGTTATTGTTTTTTTTATGTATATATAGTATAACCCTGTTAAACCAAGCTCAGTTAAACCAAACGATCGGCGATTTTCGCGGAACCGCCAAAATACTATCATTTATCATATAAAAAAAGTCTCAGATGACCTTACAGTTATAACCACATGAAAGTTTGTTTTAGCCATAGCGGAGTGGCCTGGGGTTGGACAATTTTGTTTGGATTAACCGATAATTTGGATTAACTGACTTTGGTTTAACCAACTTTTTTTATATGATAAAGGGTAGTATTTTGGTACGCACCCCCTCTTCCACTCCCATACCCACTCACCACACACACACTATTTGTTATTTCCCCCGTCATCTTTGGATTAACCGATCGTTTGATTTAAACGAGCTAGGTTTAAAGGGGTTGTACTGGAGCAACATAGACTATAGAGTGCACTCCTATCTAACTTCTAAGTAAGGTAAGTAGAATGCACTGCTTAACAAAATTCTGTAAATTTACAGATATTATGTGGCAACAGAGTTACCACATAATATCTGTAAATTTACAGACTATATCTGTAAATTTTACATAAATGTTCTGTAACTTTACAGAAAGTTTCAGTGATTTTACAGATAATTTTGTAAATGTTATCAGAGAATATCTGTTAATTTACAGCCATTTTACATAAATATACAGACATCTCTGTAAATGTTTTCAGAGAATATCTTTAAATTTACAAACATTTTATGTAAATATACAGACACTGCATGTGAATCTGGAAATATTTTCTGTAATTCTACATATATAACGCCAACAATAATTTAATAACAATTCTTTTATTATGAATCTCGACTAGAACAGACACATACAATCCTGCAAAAAATATGCCACATTACAATATTATAATAATGATGTACAGAAATTAACAAATCAATAAAATTTAAAACTTGTCAAATATCCGTTAATACTACCCTAAACCTTTTAAAAGAATATTACTAACATATTATTTTACCTAGCATATTAACAATTTTAAACCATTCAAACACATCATAGAGAACTGGTTTGTTTGTTGTTGTTATGCCCCACCCACCCTCACTCCCCACACACCCCTACTTAATGCCTTGGCATCCTCGCTGCAGAGTAGCGCAGAGGAACATGTACACTGGTCCCGATGAGGCAGATACAGATAATATGTTTAAATATGTGCCCGATTACAGATAAACTGTGTATGGCATGTTTACAGAGAATATATATAGATTTTAAAGTATAATCTATGTACATGTACAGAATTTGCTAACAATGTGGCATCCAGGTAAGTGTTTGGGATTTGAAAATGTTGCATATTCATCACACTATGCAGTTTTAATAGAACATATTGCCGATAAAGCCTACATTGTTAAAGTGTATATGTGCACGCCAACATTGCACTTCAAATATCTCCCAAATCAATCATTTAAAAAGAAAGTTCATCAAGTAAATTCGGTTATTACAATCAAACTCACATATTTATATGGGGAAAATGGCAGAAACTCAAAACTATAACACTCTGCAACTTTAAAGTGACTTCCTGTTCTCTTCCATGTAGGATTAAATACTTAAAGCTGCATAGTCCGATGAAATCATCAACTTTTCAAAACCAAAGCAATGATCTAAATTTGATTCTACATATCTAGCTTAAATACTAATGCACTCATTTGTCGCCACAGAGAAGGGAATAGTGAGGCAATTGAATAGATCATGTTGCTGCAGAATGCTATGGTGTCAGAGTTTTGGCAAGCTTGCCAAAATAAATTTGGCATGGTTGCACTTCAAATATCTCAAAAGTTAACCACTTAAAATAAAAGTGACTTCAAGCTAAAGTAAGCTACATTATAGCGATTAACCTAATGTATATATCTCAGAAAATTTCTGAAACTCAAAACCATCGGACTATACAACTTTAATGAGTGCACCATTATGTCAATATGCAGGATCAATTCTAGGTAGGCGTTTTGGGTTTGGAAAATTTGATGTTTTTCTCGGAATATGCAGCTTTAACATTTCGCTTATGTAAACAACCACGCAAACAATCGCGAATCGCGGGAGGTGTCTTGCGGACATTAGTTGATTCAATCCAGTTTTGCTGTTGAGTATACCCATACCCCTGTGGGATTCGCAATATTTTATAGCCCAATAAGCTTGTGAAAGAGTCCATGTTTTTACAGATTCCTGGATCTACCAGATTCCTATTAGCCAATCAGCAGTGGACGCGCCATTTTACTTTGGATATATCAAAGACCCTATAATACTAAGATGGCTCACTCAGCCTTTACTGTGTACTCAAATGATCAAACCCACCACTTGCTGCGCTGGCTGTTCTGTTGGTTAAACAGGTGCTATATTAATATTATATGTATAAATGTATATATGAATGTGAAAGATGTGTGATGATGGCGATGCTGATGATGATGCTGATGATGATGTGTATTTGTTCATAGCAATTTCATATTGATGTGTATTCATACTTACCTATCTCATGTATAATATAACTGTATGTGTTTACATGTGAAACACCAACCAGCAGCTGGGCTGATCAAACCCACCACAAGGTGGCACTGCAAAATTTACATTACCATGGGAGAGATAGGGAGCGAGCCATCTTAGTATTATAGGGTCTTTGGATATATGTTTAATGCAGATTAAAGCTGCATAGTCCGATGAAAGTATCTAATTTTCAAAACACATACAATTATTTAGATTTTATTCCACACATCTAATTTGGATAGTGGTGCAATTATTAGGCATTTGGTATCAAATCTTCAAGACGAAAACATATATTAGATTTGATTTCACACAACAAACTTAGATAGTGCAATTATTAAGCACGTGTTACTCCCTAGAATAGGATACCGACTCAATTGAAGAGAATATCTTACTCCTGCAGACTATGGTGTCAGACTTTGTATGTGGTTGCAGAAATTAATTGTACTTCAAATATCTCACAATTTAGCAATTTTAAATTAAAGTTACTTCAAACTAAATCAAATTAGGCAACAATCAATCTCATGTAGTGATCTCAAAAGATGACAACACATTCAAAACCATCGATCTGTGCAACTACAAAATCCAAGGAACACCGCATTTTAAATGTAGTCTCCTTCTTGATCATTTTGTGATTCATCTATTATATTTTGCTTATCTACCAAATAGATTTGGACGTGTTTAAAATGGGTTTTTAATAAATATATTTGTTTTATAATGGGGATCCAATCAATGATCCATACCATTGAACATTAATATATCGGTCATCTGATCGATCCTGCTCAGTGGACACATTCGCATTTTGGGCTATTTTCCATTCCAACCAGTGGTTCACAACTCGGTTGCCAACCACTTTGAGTGGCAACCGAGTGGTTGGCAACGGGATTCCTCCAAAGAAATAGGTCAGAATGACCATATGTTTGACATTGAATAGCCAATGATAAAAATCAATGTGCTCTAGAGGTGTCGTTAAATAAAACAAATTGTTAGAGGTCTAGTCACTGTAAATAACAGTATATTCTCAAACACATCCCATCCTGATATGACCTTAGAACTTGCGACGATGTATAACCTAAAGAAACAAACTCAAACACATGGCTGGGGCGGGAGAGGGGGGGGGGGAGTGCACCATCGATTCCTTCATGCATAGGATCCCTGCTCACAGGTAGGCAATGTGTAGGCGTTTGACACCTGACTGAATAGCTATTTCGCTATTTGCTATTCATATTCACATAATCGGTTATATTTATCATATATATGTGATGTATAGCGTATTATGCGAGTATAAAAAAAGCGTAAGAAAATTTGACCTATTATTATAATCATTGTTATACTCTGTAAGGCGCAGCACTGTACCGGGGGTGCCAGCTCTGCCCGCCTCGCCTTCACTGGATGTTGACCAGTATCAGTCGCATCGGAGGATTGTTTCTTATATATATATATATATATATATATATATATATATATATATATATATATACATATAAATATAATATATATATATGTAATATATATAATATATATATAATATAACTATCACCCACCAGACTCTCCGACTACAGCAACTTACACATGTCCAACGTGCCACCGCAAACATCTGAACACATCAGTCATCAATGAGTGCACACCAAATGATGAGGATGAGTTGCTGACATCATCGTCACCGATGAACAACCAAGATGTTCTTGTTTTACCTCTTAGCAAGGTCTAAGGTCATATCAGGACGGGTACCGACTTGTGACAGTGCGCGCTCATGGCGACTTTATAGTGCTACCCAACTGGGAAATCAGGCTGCTGGCACCATGACCCGATATCCCACTCAGTCACATTATCCTGACACTGAGCCAACCAGGTCTTGCCCTATCTTATTAATGCCGACCACCAGGCTAGGAAGCTACAAGTATCACCGATTAGGGCACCGCGCCCGGTGACAACCAAGAAGATATAGACTACGCAGGCCATACCTACCCGGTGTACCCACGTGCACTCATTGACTACAAGCTGCACTTATCCACCCCTTGACCGCCCGTTAGGACTGAGGCATGTCCGAGTCGCCGAGTCAATAATGATAAGCAGGGCACGCAGTGGCCAGTCACTGCTGACCTGGTCAGTTGCAGCGATGCGTGCGATATGACACCAACATTTGATAGGGGGGGTGAGGGGTCGATGCACAATGGGCGACCGTGGTCAGTCTGCGCACCGCTTAGCCACCTATTTGGCGCGCCTCATTAGGTCCAGGCGGGGGTGTCAGTGGTCAGTGGTCAGCTGAAAGGGAGGAGAAGGTGGGAGAGGGGGGAGGAGGCAGGGGAGAGCCTGACAACAGACTGGCCATTACCCGACCATTGTCCGGTATTGACGGACGTTACGTGCTGGGGGGCTGATTGGTAGGGGGCGCCGTTGGTATCGGGCGATCGGCCGGCCGTCAGAGGAAGTACCCGTCAGCCCGGGCAGTGAGGCGGCAGGACACTGCCCGCGGGCAGCGGAGAGGGGAGGAGAGGCGGAGAGGTAGGGGCGGAGGAAGGGAACCGGGTGGGTAGGGGGTGGGTGGGTGGGGCTGGGGGGAGGGGGGGGGGCGACATGTGCATGCATCAGCAACTTGGGCCACTCCCTCCTCGTCCCTCACAGCCCTGCCCCGCCCCGCACTGCCCCAGGCCCCGGGACCGCCCGCTCCTCCCCCGCCACCCTCCCTCCCCGCCTCCCCCTCCATCCACTCCTTCCCCTCCACCTCCTACCTCCCTGCCACCCCCTCCCCCGGACAGCCTGGGGCCGCGCCTCGTGTTGGTGGAGCCCGGGGTGCCTTCATCACGGCCAGTGGGCGTGGTGGCCAAACAAGCCCGCCATCGGGCCCGCCTTGTTCCACCACACTCCACCAGCAACGCACACCCCCGTCTTCCCACCAATACCTCCGTCTCCCACCCCCACCCCCTCTTCCACTCCCATACCCACTCCCACTCCAACTCCCACTCCCACTCCCACCCCCCACACACACTCCTACACCCACTTCCACACCCACGCCTATGCCCACACCCACACCCACCCCACTCCCACTCCCACCCCCACTCCCACACCTACACCCACCAACCAACCCACGCCAATACCCACACCCACTCCCACACCCACTCCATTCCCACTCCCACACCCACTCCAACACCCACTCCCACTCGTACACACAGTCTTACACCTTCTCCCACACTCAGACCCACACACACTCCTACTCCCACTCTCCCACACACTCCCACTCCCACTCCAACACCCACTCACACTCACACAAACACTCACACCCACACCCACACCCACACACAGACCCACTCCCACACCCCCTCCCACACTCAGGCCACACCCACTCCCACACCCACACCCACTCCCACACCCACACTCACACCCACTCCCACACTCTCTCACACTCAAGCCCACTCCCACACCCACACCCACTCCCACACCCACTCCCACACCCACTCTCACACCCACACTCACACCCACACCCACACCAGTGCGGCATTACGCCCATTTAGATGCCCTACTATTGTACTTGTACATCGTGAGAAGGGCACGGCAACCACTTTATGAGCACAATATATCCCTCCCCCACCACTTACCCCACCCCACCATCCCACTCCCCACCATCCCACCACTACGAGGACTACACTGCAGTCATCCCATGCTGCCATGCGACTTGGGCATGCGCACTGGTCGTCATCATTACGCCAATTATTTCAACTTCCGCTGGCGAGTGAACGCCTGGGTTCACACTGACTCTGAATCGAATAGGGTGGTGTCGGGGTAAACTAGCTCAATTCGAAATTTTCCAGATGACAAATGCCAATCCCGCAAGAACTAGTACTTGTCAATAATAACCGCCGGTATTACTATTAGATGTGATTTGAATTGAGCAGTGGCTTTCTCATCTTGGTGAGAGGATCAGTGGCATAGCAGGGTTGCAACGTGCTTGGCATTCTAGAATTCTGGTATCGGTGACACAGAAATACTCGTTAAGTAAAAGAACAAGTAAATGTTTGGTAAAAGAAGCAAAGAACAAAAAAATATAGAATAAGACGGACCTCAGCTGAGTTTGAAAGGCAGATGAGCTGACCTTTACAATGCTTTTTTGGTTGGTTTATTATATTTAGGAAATATTTCTGTCACCATAATGTTCGATGTTATAATTCTAGAATGTCAATCAAGCAGGTTGCAACCCAGCTATGGCCCTGATCCTCTACCCAAGATGAAGAATAAATAAACATGGCCCAATTCAAATCATATTTAATATTTGCGATTAGTGTTGATGACATCGCTTTCCCACTCCCTAACTCAAACCCTAACAAGCCACCATCAAACTTATCTCACTTCTAACGGAGATCATAAAAACCACTCGTCATTCTGACATTCTCAACATCAACAAAGTTTAGTTGCCTAATTATGCAGGACTACAAAGTGAAGATCACGTGGCACAGGTATTACAGCTGCATAGTCCTGATGAAACATCACGTTTTCAAAACAAAAACACTTATCTAGATTTGATTCTACATGTCTAACTTAAATACTGATGCACTTATTAAGCATTCGGTGCCACATCGAAGGGAATACTGAGGCAATTTAATAGTATATGTTACTGATAAAGCCTATGGTGTCAGTTTTGGCGTGCTTGACAAAACTAATTTGACATGTTTGCACTTAAAATATTTCCAAACTTTGCCATTTTAAATAAAAGTTACTTCAAACTAAAGTAATGTAGATTATAACAATCAATTCAATATATTTATCTCAGAAAAATGACAGAAATCCAAAACCAACGGACTATGCACCTTTAAAATAAACCATGTGTATGTGACTTCGGAAGAGATCTAGGGCCGATTACTATAGTGTCCAGGGGCCTAGCTTCCATATATTCGAAGGGATGCGCAAAGACCCTATAATACTAACACGGCTCACTCAGCCTGTACTGTGTTATCAAAATGATCAAACCCACCACTTGGTGCGCTGGCTGTTCTCTTGGTTAAACAGGTGCTATATTATATGTATAAATGTATTTGTTCAGGCAGTGTATTTGTTCATAGCAATTTCATATTGATGTGTATTCATACTTACCTATCTCATGTATAATATAATTGTATGTGTTTACATGTGAAACACCAACCAGCAGCCGGCTGATCAAACCCACCATGAGGTGGCCCTGTGAAATTAACATTACCATTGGAGAGATAGGGAGTGAGCTGTCTTAGTATTATAGGGTCTTTCGTGCGCAGCTCTATACCACCAAGGATTACACATATTAATCACATATATGATGTTTTATAGCATTTTATTCCATCGCATTTTATTCCATCTGCGAACCACCTGAAAATTCCAAGCGAGGCCCCCTGGTGTATCAAGCCAAGTTATTATTCGATGAAACCATAAAGCCATTGTCACACTTCACCGGACTGAGCACCGGAGACCACCGGACAAAGAATTGTCTAGTCCAGTGCTTTCCGGTGACATAATGTATCAAAATGTATCAAAATGGAGCGGAATTGGGTCAATTGGTGCCGGGCGACCAGACAAGTACCGTACATGTACCGTACATGTACCGGTCGAGTACCGGACGAGTACCGGATGAGAACCGGACACGTAACAGATGGGTACCAGATATGTACCGGACAAAACAGACAAACCAGACACCAATGGATGGGTACCGGACATGTACGGTTGGGTACCGGATGGGTACCGGACATACCGGACACCAACCGGACACGTCAGTCCGGCGGTGTCCGGTAGAAGTTTTGTGCATGTTCAAAACTTGTACTGGACACCGCCAGACACCACCGGACACCACCGGATGGGTACCGGACATGTACCGGACATCGCCGTACAGTACCGGACAGTGTATGGTTCTCCAGTCCTGTAAGGTGTGACAGGGCCTTAACACTATTAACAGTCTAGACCCTCTTATAAAATGGAGTGAACCATCTAGATGGATTTTTTTCTTATCATCATGGGATCACTCTTGCATCTGCAAACAAGTCAAAAGCATTGCGAGTACCGGGTTGTAAGTATTATGTTGACTACTAAATAAGTAAGTAAAGTTGTATGGACCGATGAGTTTGCGTTTCTGACTTTAACAAAAAGATAAATATATATTAGGTTGATTACTATGATCTACTTTTTTGTTACATTAAATTCATTTTTATTACAAATCATTAAACTTGAATTAATTTGTGTGTGCATGTCAAACTTCGGCTTCAGCTGACACAGGTTCTATTCAATTGACTTATTGTCACTTTATATGCTGCAGCATGTGCTTAATGAGTGCACCAGTAAGTTGGGTATGTAGAATCAAATTTAGGCAAGTATGTTGGTTTAATAAATGTGATAGTTTCATCAGAGTATGCAGCTTCAATAACAAGAGAACAGACAACATAACCATTAAATTATCATTGTTTCCCGCTTCCGCATTGTCGATGTTGATTTCAACATGGGTAATTTAACCTGCAAGAAAAAGTACATACTTAATATGGAGGCAACTACTGGCGCCATCTATAATGTCTTTCTTAACTAATAATGTTCTGACTGTGGCGCCATCTTCTGTAAATTTGCATAACGAGATGCGACCCAGTTTCATTATAGACACTTCGACCAGAGCATTTCGATTGACAGGACGTGTTCTCTCCTTTGGATTTGCCGTCCCACCCACCCAAACTACAAGTGACATTCATAGGGCTAGGTGCCTGAAATCCTTGAAATCTTAATAAATCAAACATCTCATGGCTTAAATGTAACAACGAAATAGTAAGAATAAATGCCACTTTATACTGTACCTGTCTTGCGTTGGTTGAATTATCCTCTACTCCATCCCTCTCCCCTCCACCCCCACCCCGTCCCCTCCACCCCCACCCCCTCCCCATCCTGATATGTCCTTACATGTTGCTAGAACGTAAAACCTGAACAAACAAAGTTGCCTTCCTCTCGCTCCCATACATCTCTCCCCATCGCTCTTCCCTCCCTGATCTCCCATCCACCCCCCCCCCCTCATTTACCCTACTCCCTCTCACTCCTCCCGGTCCCACATACACACCTTAAAAGTGTTACTACGAAGCTCATTTTGTCCACTTGCTCCACACATGAACAACGCCATTCCTCATGCCACCCACCCCACCCCCACACACCGCACCCCCACAACCTCCGTACATGGTACCCCTGCATCGACAGGACTCCGAGCGTGCAATGAAATAAGGACCCGGATGATGGGTGACCTTTGCACGACCCAGCTTCCGGCATTGGTGGCGCCCCCAGTCGGTGCGCGCGGGGACTGTGTGTGTGTGGGGGGGGGGCCGGGTGGTGGTGCAGGTTGGGGGTTGCGGGGGCTAGGGACGGGGGAGGGGGGGCGGTGTACCGGGTGGTGCGGGTGGTGTGGGGTGGGTTTGCGGGGGCTAGGGATGGGGAGGGGCAGGCGCGGTGCTCGGCGGCCTCATTCGATATATATACGTTGATTAATCCTTTCTGATTTATCACATTATGTGGATCATGAACCCGGACTGATACAATCAGCGCCCCCACGTCACGGCACTATTATTTTGGATGCGCTGATATCCAATGAAGCAGATCTAGTTTGGGAGGAGACTTGCGGCGGTGCCCTCCCTAACCTCTCAACCCTACCCCCCGCCCATCCCCTCCCCCCCCCCCCCGCCCACCACCTCCCCCCTATAGGCCAACTCCTACCCGAAAGCTCGGGCCAGCCTCGGTGCGTTAATCCACTTTGCACGGCTGCATTAAACATGCGGTGATTTCCTACGAAACACGGCCGGGGTTCCGGCGGCCGGGTGACGGTGGCCGAGCCGTAAGTGGCGCGGAAGGGCGAGGGCTGCTTGCTGACACCCGACCGCCTCGGCCGCCGCTCCCGCCGCTCCGGATGCCGGAGTGCAGCTCCCCGCCTCCCCGCCTCCCCGCCTCCGCGCCTCCCCACCACCCGACACCACCAGTTCCCCCCGCCCCCCGCCCCCCGTTCTCATCAAAGTTGGGTGAGCGTCGTTGATGGATGGTGCAGGTCTGACGGCAGAAGTTCCTGTGGCGCAATGCGAGCCTGGAAGGATGTGGTTGTGTGTGTCTGTTATGGTGGTGGTGGTGGTTGGTGGTGGTGGACATGGTGTAATTGGTGTCAGATGTATGTAAAATTGCATGCTTTTATTTGAAATATCTTCAAATTTTAATTAGCATAATCAGAGTATTTTGGGTTTTTGTCATTCTTGTAGGTAAATATAGTAGAGTGGCCCTTAAATGTGCCCATATTTTAGTTTAAAGTAACTACAAAAAATGTTTTAGATATTTTTAAGTGAAAATATAAAAGTAGATATGTAGACTTAAAGGTTGGAAAATGTATTTAGTTTAGATACATTTATCTTTTCATCAGACTATGCAATTTAAAAATATTACCATAAACCTTTCCAGAACAGTAGAGTAGCTTATAGTAGTCAATCTAAAATAGTTTATCTAAAATAAAAATATGAGTGCCTTTCTGAAACTTCACAAAAGTACATATATAATAACATAGAAATATAGACCTCCAAGAATTAGGTTTAATATCCATTCTCTTGCTTGCACACATCGCCTGGAAGAAAAGATGATCCTGAGGTCTTTCTTGGTCCCAGTCGTCATCGGCATGCAAGCAACCACGTGGAATGAGTCACCCATATTCCTCTAATATACATGGACACGCTAACTCTCCATAGAAGCAGTCAGACCAGCCCTTCCTATATATATATATATATATATATATATATATATATATATATATATATATGTGTGTGTGTGTGGATAACTAAACATACATGTCCATATATTATATATACATATAGCTACATATATGCTATATGTATTATACAATTCATTATGTGAATATAAATAACAATGGTGCTCACACATTTATGCTGCATTTGCTAGTGTAGCATATATGCTATATGTGTTATATAATGTATTATGTGAATATAAATAACAATGGTGATCACACACTTATTTTGCATTTGCTAGTGTAGTTATATGTGTTATATAATGTATTATGTGAATTTAAATAACAACAATGGTCACACATTTATTCTGCATTTGCTAATGTAGCATATAGTACATGTAGTGTAGTATATTGGTACATATATGACATATGTTGTATAGTTCATTATGTGAATATAATCAACAAAGGTGAGCACATATTTAATCCATACTTGCTAGTATAGCATTATACTTATAGAGTGTATAGTATACATATGGCGCATGGCCAGGAAGGCACGCATTGGGCGGCGGCCCACAGTCGGGTCCACAGAGAGGTATTGACGGTATAAGTGGATGGATAACTGTCGGTAGGGGGCGCCACCCGGTTCTAGATGGTGGCAGGAGTCGCTGCGCGTGCGCACTAAGCACCGCTAAGTGGCTTGTTGCCGCCCTTACCCGCACTGTACCGTCTCAAAGTGAGTCTACACACATTGTGGGTGCAGGCCACCATCTCCCACCCCTACACCGCCTCCGCCCGCCTCCGCCCGCCTCCGCCCGCCTCCGCCCCGCCCTCATAAGCCCCATTTACACTTTGAGCCCCGGTCGCGGAGGATCGCGTGTCGCCACCATTGCTAGCGTCGATCGCATGGCAATCAGATTTAGAGAGATTTCCTTTTTTTGTGTAGATATTTTCTCCCTTTTTGTTGTTGGTAGGCCGTGCCGCGGAGTGATCGTGGTGTCAGGCGATGTGTTCGAGTCCGTGTGATCCTCACGCATGCGCCGCCGCTGATGCCGCCGTCTACACTGTGGGGGGGCCCCCCCCCCTCCCGCCCAACGTCCGCTCCTCTCCCCGCATTCCCTTCTTTCTACTGCTCCCCCCCCCCCCACCCCACCCCCCTACGCCGCTCAACCGGATGTCGGGTAATTTCAATCTCGCGCTGGTATTGAGTCACGCCGCTCGTGGTGAAATTGGTAAAAATTGTGAGAGTGTGTGTGTATGTGTGCCTGAGGTAATTTATATCACCTCTTCTTTTGAATTTACTTTTACCCACATATAACATCCCCGGTCCTCGCGCCTTCCCAACCCCCACTCACACACACACCCACACATGTACCCACATCCACACACACCCACCCATACACACACACCGCCTGCCCTCATCGTTGGCATGTAACAGGCTCAAGCCACCGATGAAGTGATGACGATGGAGGCAGTAGTAGGTGGCCCGACTTCCGGCCCATACCGGAAGTGGTCCTGGCTGCCGCACCGAAAACGACACGCGCTGGCTTTTTAGCTACCACGACCCGAGGTGCTCGCGGGTGGTGGCGGTGATGGTGATGGTGATGGTGGTGGTGGTGTGTGTGTGTGGAACACAGACACACAGGCGATTTGCTGATAGCGACAGAAAAGAGGCTCTCCTCACCCACCTCCACCACCCCTCCCCGTCCCACCATCCCCGCTCCTCTATCCACCAGTCTGGCTTCCCGGTTCTGGGTGGCTGCATCCCTGGCGGGCTGGAAGCCGGCGTCGTTACGGCCTTTCATTGTTGGGTCTCCCCGGGCCGGCCACGCCTTGTGGCCGGCCCCGGTCAGCCTGTTTGTCCCGGGCTCAGATCGGGTGTCCCGGGCCCCTATTACTGCCCGACTCAGAGCCTCGCACTGAATGCTTCGTTCCACCCCTACCCTATTCAGCAGTCCCTCCAGGGCCGCAGATCGCTCTGCGTGCAGATCATACATACACCACAACGGAGCCTGCTGATGATGGATATGGCTATGGATGCGACTATCGCTATGGCAACGTCAGGACTTGCCTGGACGGAAGTGAAAGCGCCCCCATTGGGAATAGGCTGCAAAGGACCTACATCTTATTCCATATCCATGCTGCCCTGGACAGCATGGCCAAATTGGTACGATCGTTGGCTGGTGGTGGTTGGCTGGTGGTGACTGATGCTGGCTGGCAGTGGTTGGCTAAGGGTGGCTGGGGGCTGGCGGTGGCTGGTGCTTGTTGGTGGAGGCTGGCGGTGGTTGGTGCTGGGTGGTGGAGGCTGGTGGTGGCTGGTGCTGGTTGGTGGAGGCTGGCAGTGCCTGGTTTTGGTTGATGGAGGCTGGTGGTGGCTGGTGCTGGTTGGTGGAGGCTGGTGGTGGCTAGTGGTGGCTGGTGCTGGTTGGTGGAGACTGGCGGTGGCTGGTGCTGGTTCGGTGGAGGCTGGCGGTGGCTGGTGCTGGTTGGTGGAGGCTGGCGGTGGCTGGTGCTGGTTGGTGGAGGCTGGTGGTGGCTGGCAGTGGCTGGCATGGCTGGTGCTTGTTGGTGGAGGTTGGTGCTGGCTGGTGCTGGTTGGTGGAGGCTGGCGGTGGCTGGTGTTGGTTGGTGGTGGCTGGCGGTGGCTGGTGCTGGTTGGTGGAGGCTGGCGGTGCCTGGTGCTGGTTGGTGGAGGTTGGCGGTGGCTGGTGCTGGTTGGGGGAGGCTGGCGGTGAACGGTGTTGGTTGGTGGTGGCTGGCAGTGGCTGGTGCAGGTTGGTGGAGACTGGCGGTGGCTGGTGCTAGTTTGGTGGAGGCTGGCGGTGGCTGGCGGTGGCTGGTGCTGGTTGGTGGAGGCTGGCGGTGGCTGGTGCTGGTTGGTGGAGGCTGGCGGTGGCTGGTGCCGGTTGGTGGAGGCTGGCAGTGGCTGGTGCTGGTTGGTGGAGGCTGTTGGTGGCTGGCGGTGGCTGGTGCTGGTTGGTGGAGGTTGGAGGTGGCTGGTGCTGGTTGGTGGAGGCTGGCGGTGGCTAGTGTTGGTTGGTGGTGGCTGGCAGTGGCTGGTGCTGGTTGGGGGAGACTGGCGGTGGCTGGTGCTGGTTTGGTGGAGGCTGGCAGTGCCTGGTTTTGGTTGATGGAGGCTGGTGGTGGCTGGTGCTGGTTGGTGGAGGCTGGTGGTGGCTGGCGGTGGCTGGTGCTGGTTGGTGGAGGTTGGCAGTGGCTGGTGCTGGTTGGTGGAGGCTGGCGGTGGCTGGTGTTGGTTGGTGATGGCTGGCGGTGGCTGGTGCTGGTTGGTGGAGACTGGCGGTGGCTGGTGCTGGTTCGGTGGAGGCTGGCGGTGGCTGGTGCTGTTGGTGGAGGCTGGCGGTGGCTGGTGCTGGTTGGTGGAGGCTGGTGGTGGCTGGCGGTGGCTGGCGTGGCTGGTGCTTGTTGGTGGAGGTTGGTGCTGGCTGGTGCTGGTTGGTGGAGGCTGGCGGTGGCTGGTGTCGGTTGGTGGTGGCTGGCGGTGGCTGGTGCTGGTTGGTGGAGGCTGGCGGTGGCTGGTGCTGGTTGGTGGAGGCTGGCGGTGGCTGGTGCCGGTTGGTGGAGGCTGGCAGTGGCTGGTGCTGGTTGGTGGAGGCTGTTGGTGGCTGGCGGTGGCTGGTGCTGGTTGGTGGAGGTTGGAGGTGACTGGTGCTGGTTGGTGGAGGCTGGCGGTGGCTAGTGTTGGTTGATGGTGGCTGGCGGTGGCTGGTGCTGGTTGGGGGAGACTGGCGGTGGCTGGTGGTGGTTTGGTGGAGGCTGGCGGTGGCTAGCGGTGGCTGGTGCTTGTTGGTGGAGACTGGCGGTGGCTGGTGCTGGTTGGTGGAGGCTGGCGGTGGCTGGTGCTGGTTTGTGGAGGCTGGTGGTGGCTGGTGCTGGTTTGTGGAGGCTGCCGGTGGCTGGTGCTTCTTGGTGGAGGCTGGCGGTGCCTGGTGCTTCTTGGTGGAGGCTGGCCGTGGCTGGTGCTGGTTGGTGGAGGCTGGTGGTGGCTGGTGCTGGTGTGTGGAGGCTGGTGGTGGCTGGTGCTTCTTGGTGGAGGCTGGCGGTGCCTGGTGCTGGTTTGTGGAGGCTGGCGGTGGCTGGTGCTGGTTGGTGGAGGCTGGCAGTGGCTGGTTGTTGATGGCTAGCTTGTAAATAACTCTATAATATCTAAGTACTAACTGTTTATTCCCCCTTCCGGTCCTGCCGGTTACACGTGACCTATGACATCGGTTCATATTCGGGAACGACCCTTATAACCGGGCAGTTCGACCTTCATGCTATGCATACACTGTACTACATACATTATAGGCTTGCGCTGGCTTGTTTCCTATGTGAAAGGGCGTGGTTTCGAACCCCAACTGAGTCAAACCAATGAATTACAAAATTGATATTTGCCACTACCTAGCATAGCGCTAAGCATTTCTAATGTCCGGTACACACCTACCGTTTGTGTGCGCACACCTCCCGTATACGATCGAAAACTGCCCGTTTCGCCCACAAAAATCGCTTGGTGTGCGCTCCCCGCGCACACCTAGCGATTGCGATTCGCGCATAAAACCCAGTTTTTAGTGATAAAAGCGGCCGTTTACGATTGCGATTCGCGATTCGAAAAATGAATCGGCCCGTTTTCAGTTTTAAGCTGGTCGGGTAGAGTCGCGAGTTTTAGTGCGCGAATCCTATACGGGAGGTGTGTACTAGACATAAGGTAGGGCAAACACTGGTTTCCTCAGTACCATGATAACCTGACTGAGTGTGATATCGGGCGACGGTGCCAGACGCTTGGTCTCCCAGTGAGGCATGTGTGTACACTGTCAGTACCCATCCAGATATGACCTTACATGTTACTACGACGTAAATCCCAAACGAACCATATTCATACTGGAAGACCAGTGCTCCGGCGCTGACACTAAACTTGTTCAGATGAATAAACACTTGTGAAAAAAAGAAATACATCAATCCCTTATGCAATAAGGGTTGATATCGGATTTAGGATAAGAACTCCAACCAAAATGTACCTCATTGGAAATACTCAAAATAAGGTTACATGTGTGGTTTATTTAGTTTTCGAGATCCATTTACGTATATAGCCTGGATTGTTTTTGTTTGTTTGTTGTTGTTTTACGTCCTAGCAACATCCAAGGTCATATCAGGATGGGTACCGACTTGTGACAGTGCGCACTCATGGCGACTTTATAGTGCTGTCCCACCGGGAAACCAGGCCGCCGGCACCATGACCTGGTATCCCACTTAGTCACATTATCCTGACACTGAGCACACCAGTCCTTGCCCTATCCTAATAATGCCGAGCGCCTGGCTAGGAAGCGACAAGTATCAATTTTAAAGTCATTGGTTTGACTCGACCGGGATCGAACCCACGACCCCACGATCTACCAGCACGGGAGACGGACACTCTAACTCATTCGGCCATCCCGTCTGGTCTATATAGCCTGGAAGGTCACCCCATAGGGAGATGCAGACCAAAACTAACCCGACATAATACAACTTCAAATCAAATATATTCACCCCCCACCTCCCGAAAAAAGAATGTACATCCTGCACACACTAGACGTATCTAGACAATAGTTCAAGGACGCTGGTTATATATATTTTCGATTACAGTTCTTAATCCAAACCCGACCTGAATAGGTCCTTTTTTTTTTTTTTTTTTCCTGATATGGCCCTACCTTTTCGATCCATGTTCCAGTCATGATCACTTTCGCAAAATTTGATATGGCAGTACATGTATTAGAGTATGACAAAAATACCAATTATTTAGACAATTGAAGGGATTATCATAAGGCATTACCCATATGTGTAATGTGATAATATTCTGTAGCATGGCCACATTAAAGTTGCATAGTCCGATGGTTTTGAATTTCTGTATTTGTTCTGAGATAAATATATTAGATCGATCACTAGTATCTACTTTACATTAGCTCAAAGTAACCTTTATTTTAAATGGTCAACTTTTTAGATATTTTGAGTGCAAACATGGAAAATTAGTTTTGGCAAGCTTCCCAAAACTCTTACACCATAGACTTCTGCAGTAACATATTCTGTTAAATTGAGCAAGTAATTAATTGCCTTCTACTCAGAAATAAATGCTTAATAAGTGCATCAGTATCTAAGTTAGATATGTAAGAACAAATCTAGATAATTGGTTTTGTTTTGAAACTGTAATATTTCATCCGACTATGCAGCTTTAATATTAGGTTCCAAAAGGCTAATCCACTTAGGAATCAGTTGACTTACTGGATAATATAAAGGTATGGACTTCCGGTTTCCCTTGTTAAGAATATGGAAGGGTGGTATTGACAAGTTTATCTAAATGAACTAATGGTGGCAATATTTGCTTTCTGTCTGAAATGTATGACATGGCAATGGTACTGCTCTGGCAAAATGACAGTGCAGTATGTGTTATATCTATATAAGAGTTCGCTATTCAATAAAGGGCAAAAATATACATTGGAAAAATAATATGTGTAATTACCTAAATAAGTTGTTTCTAAATAATAGTTTTAAATGAATATTTTATTAATTCTAAAACGTCACTATGAAATAAAATACTGTCAAATCAGTGATTAGAACAACATACATTTTTAGAAAATATAACCAAAAGCTTTTTTCCTTAAAGTTGCATAGTCCGATGGTTTTGAGTTTCTGATATTTTCTGAGATAAATATCTTAGGTTGATCGCTATAATCTACCTTACTTTAATTTGAAGTAATGTTTATTTTAAATGGCTAACTTTTGAGATATTTGAAGTGTAAGCATGCACAATTAATTTGAGCAAGCACGCCAAAACTCTGACACCATAGGCTTCTACAGTAAGAAGTTCTAGTAAATTGACTCGATCTTCCCTTCTATGTAGCGACAAATGTTTAATAAATACAACATTACCTAAGTTAGATATGTAGAATCAAATCTAGATAATTCTTTTGGTTTTGAAAATTTGATGTTTTCATCAGACTCTGCAGCTTTAATAGAAGAAAGAAGTGGGCTTAACTATCAGATATCCTACTGTATCCTGAGTCAATTGGTTCAGTCAGAAAGGATGGTGGGTTGCTAGGCAACAGTAATACTCATCGTCCAAAAGATGTAGAAACCATACACCAGATACCATGCATGATTTGGATTTTGCCTTCTGGCAACATCTAAAGTCATATCAGGACAGGTACTGAATTATGACAATGCGCACTCATGGCGACTTTATAGTGCTGCCTCATGTAGGTGCTATCAACATATGAGGTCATATCGCCAATCTGTATATATATGAATCGCCAGCATTTATATCCTTTGTTGTTTTTGTTGTCGCTATTATTTTTCTTCTGATAATTTTTCTTTTAATAGACACTATGAGCGCCTGAATCGAAACCTGACTCTATTTCCCACTCAGTCATATTATCCTGACACTGAGCTAACCAGTGTGTATGTACATACTAGTAATTTACAGTCCATATGGGACGTCCCCCCCCCCCCACCCCGGCTGTGACTGCCATTGTTGAGTGGAGAGATTAGCGAGAAAAATCGCTATCATAGGTGGCGCCACTGATAGTGTTGGAGAACAACTCTCTGGCACGGGCTATGTTAATATTGATAGGGTAGTCTACTGCTGGCTGTACATTCGGCCTAGAATGCAGTTAGATCACATTAGCTCTTAAAGGCCCTGTCACATTACGGAGTATGACGGGAGCGTATAGCGGCATAGCCGCTTTACGTCATATACGTCGGCATACGCCGTATACGCTACTCATACGCTACTCATACGCTACTCATACGCTACTCATACGCTACTCATATGCTGCCAGATGCAGCCAGATGCCGGCTTATGAGGCATACGCCGCCATACGCTTTCATAAATCCGTCCGTCCCCATTTTTTTGTGCATGCTCAAAAAATCTCGACCTATGAGGGTGTATGGGCCATACGCTCCTCATACGCCGGCATACGCTCCTCGTACGCTGGGGGTACGCCGGTGTACGCTAGGGGTACACCGGCATATGCTACTCGTACGCTCAACTTGCGTCACGGGCGTATCACGGGCGTATCTCGGGCGTATGCAGCGTACGCAGAACCTACGCGTTGCGTATGAGAGCATATGAAAAGCGTATGGGAGGCGTATGCGAAGCGTATGGCGGCGTATGCCCGACCTATGGTCTCGGTATATAAAGGCGACCCACGCCATTCCTTCGGTCATTCCTGCTCTGCTGCTCATACAGGATGGATGCCCAGGCACTGCAAGTACAGTTCCAGCTTTTCTACAGAGTTGCCCTTTATCACCATGAGCTTACTCTACTCCTCATGGTTCTTCTGGCATCCCGTATCGAGAGACGAAGGAGGAGGGAGCGGCGGCGACGATCAGTGTGGGTCAGACCCTGGATTGAGAGATACCATAGGTCGCGCATAGGTCGCGCATAGGTTTCGCATACGCTCCTCATACGCTCCTAAAATATTCATACGCTCCTCATACGCTCCTCATACACTCCACATGCCAATCAAAACAGTCAAAAAATGTTGCAGCACGCTCCCATACGCTCCTCATAGGCTCCTCATATGCTCCTCATAGGTCCCCCATACGCTCAAACCCACCCGAAAGTTCACCGAAGGTCATCATAGGCCGGCACCAGCACGCTGTACGTAGGTTTTCAATACGCTCCCGCCATACGCCGTAATGTGACAGGGCCTTAATATGTGCATAATGCACCACACGTATGCAACGGTATATTAACAATTTGTAATGCCTGTTATTTGTCAAATGGCACCATTAATGTTATATCTAACCGATCCATGGGTTCCTAGGAGAAAGTCGTCTTGCATATCTATTGATGATTGATTAATTGGTGATGTAGGTGCTATCAACATATGAGGTCATATCGCCAATCTGTATATTTATGAATCGCCAGCATTTATATCCTTTGTTGTTTTTGTTGTCGCTATTATTTTTCTTCTGATAGTTTTGTCTTTTAATAGAAAGAACATATTGGACTACACAAAGTGATGTAAAAGAAAACATTAACTATAACAACCATGCGGACATTTCACCTCATGCAGCTTGCTGAGAGTTATGGCTTTTACCCGTCCACTCACCGATAAACCTATTTGTGGGTAAACGACGAGTGCGCAATGAGAAATAGAAAGGAGAAGAAGAAGAAGAAAAATGCGATCTTGATTTAGCCGAGCCCCTTGAGCGACCAGATTCATTACTCGGATATGTAGTTTACCCCTTTGCCACTAGGAGCGCCTGAATCGGACCTAACGAGTACTGTAGACGGGTATGAACGCCGGGCACACACGTCGGGACACTCTAACGAGACGGACCCCACCGGCCAAGTATAATAAGTGGTCACAATGGCATTACCACCGACAAGAAGCAGAAAGATTGACGCAACTACCCTCACTCCTCCTCACTGCCCCATCCCCCCACTCCCCTCCACTGCCGCACCTCCAATACCCCCACTCCTCACCATTACCCCCAACTGCTCCCCCACCTCACCCATCCTTCTCTACCCCCACCTATTGCCCCACCCCATCCTTCCTTCTCTACCCAAACCTCCTGCCCCCATCACATCCATCGTTATCTACCCCCACCTACTGCCCCCATCCCATCCCTCCTTATCTACCCCCACCTCCTGCGCCACCTCACCCCTCCTTCTCTATCCCCACCTACTGCCCCCACGCAATTCCTTCTACTCTACCCCACCTCTGCCCCCACCCCACCTACTGCCCCACGCTCCCTCTCTACTCTACCCCCCACTTGTTGCCCTCACCCTAACCTCCTTCTCTACCCCACCTCCTGCCCCCATCCCATCCCTCCTTCGCCCCCCACTCCTGCGCCCACCCCACCCCACCTTATCTACCCCCACTCCTGCCCCCACCCCACCCCTCCTTCTAACCCCCCACCTCCTGCCCAACCCACCCACCCTTCTCTACCCCCACCTCCTGCCCCCACCCCACCCCTCCTTCTCTACCCCCCACCCCTGCCCCCACCCCACCCTCCTTATCTACCCCACCTACTGCCCCCACCCCATCCCTCCTTCAACCCCCAACTGCCCCATTCCCTCCCAACCCCTACGCAACTACCTCAAATCCTCCTCACTACACCAATCCTCCCCACTCCCCTTCTACCCCTATTCCCCCCACGACTGGGTAGTAGTCGTGTGGGGAATACCGCACTCCTCCTCTACTCCTCCCCACACCCCATCCTCCTCAATCCATCAATCCTCCTCACCCCAACACTCCTCTCCAATCCCCCACTCCTCCCCAATCTCCTGCTCATCCCTTCCTCGTATTCACACGCCCTACTCTTCCAACACTCCCACTATTCCCACACACATCTCCACTCCCCTCCACTCCCCTCCACTCTCCCTAATCCTCCTCCACTCACCATATATCTCCCCTGATTCGCTCACTGCCTCTATTCTCTCCCCCCCCCCCACCCACTCTTCCTAATCTCCCCACTCTCTCCACACACTACCCCTCCTCATTTCCTTCGCCCTCCCCAATCAGTGACGCTCTACTCTACTCCCCCACTCTCCCACACTCCCCACTCTCCTTCACTCTCCCCACTCGCCACTCCCCTCCCCACATCACTCACCCCACTCACCCCTACTCCACGCGCTCTACAACGCCCCCCCCACCCTCACCATACACACACACTCACACCCATTACCCACTCTCACCACCCACCCACCGTCGGGGAGCATTTTTAAATGATCGAGTTTACAATTTTTTTTTGTTGGCGGGGGGAGTGGGCGGGTTGAAGATGGGCCGGGCGGAAGAGAAGTGCGGACTGGCGGGGGGTGGGGGTGAGGGTGGGGGTGGGGGTGCGGTGCGGTATGTTTGGGTTGGGTAGTCTGTGTGTGTGATGGGGGGGGGGGGGGCGAGCCTTCAATTTCTGCCGCGAAATGCGTCATCCTGGGCCCTCAATGGGTGCGCGCGGCGAGCTTTTTCGACGGACAAAGGCGGCAATCATTCCTATCGGCCGAACGGATGCTAATGCGAGTGGGGCGAAGGAGGTGCGGGCAGCAGGAGCAAAAACAGCGTTAATGTTCGCCTAACAACCCTCACCAGATGGGACGACGGGCGGGCCCCTCAGCCTCTCCGCCCCTCAGCCTCCCAGCCTCCTCAGCCTCCTCAGCATCCCAGCATCCCAACTGCCCACGCCTCCCCCCAAACCTCTCTCCGCCCACCCCCTCTCTCCGCCCACCCCCTCTCTCCGCCCACCCTCGCTCTCCCCCCTCCCCTATCTCCGCCCCTGCCCCTCTCTCCGCCCCTCCCCTCTCTCCCCACCCCGCCCTCCGCTCACCCTCGCTCTCATCCCTCCCCTATCTCCGCCCCACCCTATCTCCATCCCTCCCCTCTCTCCGCACACCCACTATATCCGCCCCCCTCTCTCCGCTCACCCCTCTCTCCGACCCCCATCCCCTCTCTCCCCCACTGCCGCTCTCCGCCCACCTTCGCTCACTCGCTCCACCCCCTCTCCCCTCTCCAAACCTCGCTCACCGCCCACCCCTCTCCCGCCCAATCTTTCCTCAGCCCGCTCCCGTCTCGACCACCAACTGCCCTGTCACCATACAGCATGTCCAAACCCCATCTCTCCACCCCCAACCTCCCTCTGTCCCACCCCTCTCTCCCGCACCCCTCCTCTCTCCCCACCCCTTCTCTATGCCCACTTTCTCTTTTCATCCCCTACTCCCCCCCCCCTCTCTCGCCCACCCTCTCTCTCGTCCCATCCCCTCTCTCCCCAACCCCTCTCTCCGACCACCCTCTCCTGTCCCACCCCCTCTCTCCCCCACCGCCACCCTCACCCCGCTGCCGCTCTCCGACCACACGCTACTCACCCTCTCTCTGTACCATCCCTCTCCCCACACCCCTCTCTCCCCCCACCCTCTCTCTGTCCCACCCCCTCTCTCCGCCACGCGCTCTCAGCCCGCTGCCGCTCTCTCCGACACCACTTCCCCGCTCACACCACTCTCTGTCCCACCACTCTCTCGCCCAACCCGCTCCTGCCGACCTCTCTCCGCCCCACCCCTGCTCTCCGCCCACCCCCTTCTCCCTCTCCGCCCACCCCGTCTCTCCGCCCCGCCCCCAGCCCACGCCCAGCGTCAACCCGACAGCCGTCTTCCGACCAACTACACAACGACAATGCCGCATATTAGTTTAGATGTCGTCAACCGATTCGGCCACCAGGACACCCCTAATTTCTAGCGCGACCTTTCTAATCCCCCCTCACCCCCCCACCCCCCCCCCCCCCCCTTCCCTCTCTCCCCTCATCCACTAGTAGTAGTACACCCACACCGCCTCGACCTCTCTCACCCTTTCCCACCCTCCCTACACACACACGTGCGCGCGCACCCCGGGGGCGCCCCTGTGACAATTTGATGTACTCTTCCTGGCAAAGTGAATTCCACACGCCCAACTGGGCCTGTTCACTCCTGACAAAGGCCAAAAGATATTTCTTGCCCGAACCCGTTCTGTCGCTGTTGCTGTTGGTTTATGGCAGCGTGTGTGTGACTGTGTGTGAGTGTGAGTGTGAGTGTGTGTGTGGGGTGAGGAGGGTGAGGAGGAAGGGGGAGTGGGTTATAGCGGCACACCCCAGCCCTGCGCCTGCGCAGCCCCGTGCCGCGGCGGCGACCTGGTCCCTCGGCCACCACTCAGGGGGTTCGTACGGCAGGTGTCCGTGCGTATTCAGGTAAAGAGATAAGGGCAGGGGACGTTAATGCCATTAGGCTCAGCCCGCATTAAAAGCCCCGTGCACTTTGGTGTCCGGGCTCTCAGTCAGACCCTGCTGACCACAGCGAGGGAGGAGCGGCCACTGTGTGTGTGTGTGGGGGGGGGGGGGGTGAACATATGGGGCGAGGGACAGGATAGACTCTATAACTAGACACTGTGTTAGATACATGGCTATAATATTCGACATATCAGTACCCCTCTTCTGGTCCACTGTTCCCTGAGATGGTTTTTTTGTTTGTTGAAGGCTTACTTCCTGGCAAGATCTAAGGTCATATCAGGATGGGTACAGCCTTGTGATAGTGCGCACTCAAGGCGACTAGGTTGCCGGCACCATGACCTGATTTTCCACCCAGTCACATTTTCCTGATACTGAGCTAACTAGTCCTTGCCCTATCCTAGTAATGCCGAGCAGCAGACAAGTATCAATTGTGTTAGCCATTGGTTTGACTCGATCGAGAATCAACCTCCCGACCTTCTTCACAGGAGCCTGCGCTCTACCCATTCGGCCACCGCGTCCGGTACCGGTCCCTGAGAAAAGACTGAATATGGGACAAGTCTGAAGGTAGGGATCATGTCCCTCCCAACCACACCATTCATGGCATGCCCAGTCATTCCTAGGCACATCATTCATGACATGCCCAATACTATGTCCTCTGAGGAGGAACATACAAGTCTATGTTCAAATCATGAGCACGTGGTTTCTGATGACC
>CM059186.1:80206094-80290235 GCA_030323885.1 Branchipolynoe longqiensis | reverse complement strand
CAAACAAAAGCTCATGAGAGAAGCATGCTGGAAATGGCTGCCAAGGTGTGGAATGCCCAAACGGTAAAGGAACAACAAATTCCTGACCTAAAAACTTACAAAAAATATATCTGTGCAAACTAGGCTAGGAAAGCCCCACTAAGCTGCACTGCCAAGGGGCATGTGATATGTCATGGCCCACCAGCGGGACACCCAATGGAAGGTAACCATGCCAAGAGTAGCCAGATAAGACACCACACAGCTAGGTACAAGCCTATGATATGTAAATAGGAGTAGGCTAGTCTAGTAATAAGAGTAGAACAAAATAAAATGCATATATGCCAAGAAAATCCTAAAATAATTACATAGGATACTAACCATACCAACCAATTATCTATCTGCTACTGAAATGCAGGCAATCAAATAACTTATCAGCAGCTACTGTGTGGTAAGATAATACCAACACTACAACTGGCCAGCATTGAAAACAAGCCTAGGTACCCGTGCTTATACGCTATGGACAGTATAAAATTAGACCTCAATAAAAAATAAAAAAAGGAAAAAAAAGCAGTTTAATTTCCATACCATTTGTATTTAATATAGCATCACGCTCTTGAGCACTTTTGTTTCACTTAAAGTTCCATAGTTTTGAGTTTCTATCATTTTTCTGAGATCAATTAATTGTTATTATCGACGTTACTTTAGTTGAAAGTAACTTTTAGTTTAAATGGCTATGTTTTGAGATATTTGAAGTGAAAATATGTCAAATTCATTTTAGCAGCCCTGCCAAAACTCTGACACCACAGGTTTCAGCGGTAGCTGGTTCTATTAAATTGAACCAGTATTCCCTTCTATGTGGAAACATATGCTTAATAAGTGCATCACTATCTAAGAATGAATTCTAGATAATTGTCTTGGTTTTGAAAACTTGATGCTTCATCGGACTGTGCAGCTTTTAAGTTATGTGTCAATTAATTCTAGCTCGCAATATGTTGTCTCTAACCTACGTCATGAACAGGTGCAATTGAGTTTTCTTTGTCTCTGAACATAGCATTTACAGCCGTGCGTGCCATCTTCAGACTGGAAATGTTTCAACCAATGACAGTAGTCAGTAAAGCCCGGAAGTCGCTGCCGGAACACCCGGCGAGTCTCTCCATTATCGCCCAACGGAAGTCGCCTGGGGAACGCCAGAAAAGGAGCGGCGGAGTCGCGCGAGGCTTGAGATGAGACGTCAACGGCCAGGCCCGGACACGGCGGGAATTCTGGCCGTTTTAATCAAATGAAAGCAGCGTCGCCGAGTGGAGCCATGTGCCGCCAGTCGACCGACCACCCGCCGCCCGAGGTCGGGGCGGGCTGCAGAACCAATTAACATCACGGGGGATTCCGCGCAATTAGACCAGATATAAGGGGCGGTGAGGGGAAGGGATCGTGGAGGTGTGTGTGTTGGCGGGAGATGCGGGGCTGGGGGAGGGGGCGCCCAGAACTGGGGCTTCGCCGCATGGTCTTGGGACCAGCCAGGGGACAGCCTAGTCCACGCCCCACCCAGTCCACCCCGCTCCCCGATCTTCGCCTTCCTCTCACTTCCTCCACCACCCCCCCCCCCCCCCCGCCCCATTCTGCTCCCCTTCCCTTCCCCTTCCCCTTCCTCTTCCTCTCCACCGACTCAATTTACCCCGCTCCACACTATCGCTCCCACCCCTCTCCCCTCCCTCACCCGTGGTCCCTCTCCCCTCCCTCACCTCCTACCGTCACACCCCCTCCCTCCATCTTTCCCCCCTCTACCATCCCTTTCTCCCTCCTCCCATTCCTCTCCCTCCACTCACATAACCCCGCTCCGCACTCAGTCGCTCTCACCCCTCTCTCCTTCTCCCCTCTCTCCTCCACTCCATCTCCTCCCTCCTCCCGTCCCCTCCCTCTCCTCTCCTCCACTCCATCCCTTCCTACCTTCTCTCCTCCACTCCTTCTCCTCCCCCCCTCTCTCCTCCACTCCATCTCCTTCCCCTCCCATCTCTCATCCACTCCCTCTCCTTCCCCTCCCCTCGACTGGTGTGCTCAGTGTCAGGATAATGTGACTGAGTGGGATACCAGGTCATGGTGCCGGCGGCCTGGTTTCCCAGTGAGACAGCACTATAAAGTCGCCATGAGTGCGCACTGTCACAAGTCGGTACCCATCCTGATATGACCTTAGATGTTACTAGGACGTAAAACAACAACAAACAAACAAACAAACATCCCCTCCCCTCTTCCACTCCCCTCCTCCCGTCCCCTCCCCTCTCTCCTCCACTCTCTCCTTCCCCTCCCCTCTCTCCTCCACTCGCTCTCCGTCCCCGCTCTCCCCTCTACTCGCTCTCCTTCCCTTCCCCTCTCTTCTCCACTGCCTCTCCTTCCCCTCCCCTCTCGCCTCCACTTCCTTTCCTTCCCCTCCCCTCTCTCCTTCACTCCCTCTCCTTCCTCTCCCCTCTCTCTTCCACTGCCTCTCCTTCCCCTCCCATCTCTCCTCCACTTCCTTCCCCCTCCCTCTCTCCTCCATTCCCTCTCCTTCCTCTCCCCTCTCTTCTCCACTCCCCCTCCTTCCCCTCTCCCCTCTCTATCACTTCCCACCTTCTCTCCCTCTCCCCCTTCCCCCGTCCCCTCCCTCCCGCCGCTCCTCTATCCCTCCTCTCCTCCTTCCCCTCTCCTCCCCCGCCCGCCGCTCTGTCTCCCCTCTCTCCTCCCCTCCACATCCCCTCTCCCTTCTCCTCTACCTCTCCCCCTATCCTTCCTCCCGCTGATACTGCTCCCCTTCCCTCTCCGCACACCTCCGCCGACCCCATTTCCCCAGCCTCCAGCCTCCAGCCTCCAGCCTCCAGCCTCCAGCCTCCAGCCTCCAACCTCCAGCCTCCAGCCTCCAGCCTCCAGCCTCCAGCCTCCAACCTCCAACCTCCAGCCTCCAGCCCCCACTCCCCAGCATCCATCCCCCAGCCCTTCCACTCCCATTCCTCCCCACTCCCCACCCGCCCTAACTCCTCCCCCCTCCCCACCAGAGTGCCTCAGAGCGGCCACGGCCCCGGGCGTGACCAGCAAACGTGTAGCACGTAACAATTAGTGTAAGATGATAGCAAATAGTGCCACAAAGTCAATTACAAAGCCACGAATTCAATTAGGGCGACTCGGCCAGGAGGTCAGGGGCTCGCCACTCTGCACACGGCCGCCCGCGATGTTTTATGGACCTGGAACCGGACGTGCCGTGACTTATGCCCTGATAGTGCACAACTTCATTCGGATAAAAGATCCACCTCCAGTAAGAGTGAATGACGACCAGGTTTAAATCCAAGCATTTTGTGTAATAATGCATTGGTTCAAGTCCAGTGTAAGCAACCTGTGAAGACGCTGGTTTCAGGCAGCATTGTTTGACTATATTGGCGTAGAGTTGCTGAACTGAAAGAGTATGCTCCTAATTCAAAAATGCCTGAACTTGAAAGAGAATGTTCATAATACCAAAATGGCGGCCATTGGAATCTTTCCATTCAAATGGTAAAGTGTCTTTAATTAATCTATCTGCTTCCGACAATCCGGCACGATACAGGACTGTGAAAGATGGGTATGTGGCGAATAAATAGACTTTGTTAGATTGGAGATTGGCGTGATTTCGTCCAGAATCCAGAAATCTGTGAGTTTTTCTATAAGATAGCTGAGCAGCTCTGTTCACGGGCTGTGCGAGTATCTAATCGGTGCTGATTCTCATTTATTCTAAACGCACCGACTAAAGACTTTCTGTGTTTATGTATACTATTATCGATCTATCTATCTGTCTCTCATCTTCCCATGAATAATGCATATGATTGCTATGCATCCTCAGATTCATATATCTGTAGATTGTTATTTTAGAGTCGGGATTTAAGGTATATTGTCTCAATGTATTGCTTAGTTTAGTAGGAAATCATTGTAACGCAATTACATTTCGTGGTGTATTAAAGCCGCATAATCCGATTAAAGCCGCATAGTTCGATGTTGACAATCACATCCACCCACATCCGGGTTTGTCGAAACCAAAACACTCACCTAAATCTGATCCTACATATCCAACTTAGATAATGTTTACCTATTTAAAGCTGCATAGTCTGATGAAAACATCAAATTTTCAAAACCAAAAGAATTATCTAGATTTTATTCTACATATCTAAATTAGATAATGGTGTATTTATTAAGCATTTATCACTACATGGAAGGGAAGATCGAGTCAATTTATTAATAGAACTTCTTACTGTAGAAGCCTATGGTGTCAGAGTTTTGGCGTGCTTGCCAAAATTAATTTTGCATGCTTACACTTCAAATATCTTAAAATTTAGGCATTTAAAATAAACTTTACTTCAAATTAAAGTAAGGTAGATTATATCGATCAACCTAATATATTTATCTCAGAAAATATCAGAAATTCAAAACCATCGGACTATGCAACTTTAACATTAGTTGCTGCGTAGAAGGACACTGAGTAAATTTAATAGAACATGGTAGTGATGAAGCCTACGGTGTCACAATTTCGACAAGCACACCAAAATTAATTTGACCTGTTTTCATTTTGAATATCTCCAGACGTGTATGTTACTTTAATCTGAAGTAACGTCGATTATAACAACCAACCTAATATATTTATCTACAAAAATGACAGAAACTCAAAACCATTGGACCATGCAACTTTATTTGAATATTACCGATTTGTTTTCGCGGTGTTTTCTGGTATATATTTATTATCTCGGATAAGCATCATCAGCAAAGTGATATTTAATGGGATAGTAATACAGAATAGTCTTTTGTGGCATTCTGTGTGGGTGGTTTTAAGAAGATTAAGGGGTTGGGCGGTTACAAGGGGATATTTTAATAAAGGGACATACTTGAAATATGTCACGCTTCACTTGGTAATATTTAACCCACTCTCCATACCACGCTTAGGCTGTTGGTCTTCACACACCCAACCTCTAAAACTTGTTCTTCTTTGAGGAACACTCACATTATTGTGATTTGGTTGTTTATGTCGGCCACCGAGGGCATGGATTTAGACCTCCATATGAGTCTTAATTTACATGTATATTGCCTCTTCCTATCACCAATATATGTCATTCAACAGAGAATACAACATTCTGATTTCAAAGAAGTATCTACTGCACAACATCTTCTCTAAGGCATCCACCTCGTCACCGTGACGTATGTTATGCATGCCGCCCCCCCCCCCCCACGTGAATTAGAAATATCCGTGTGCTAATTCAGTAGTAATGTACGATACCTTTGTGTGTAGAAGCCATAGTTTAAAACGGACATGTAGAATGTTGTTTGTACATTCAACCGGAAGCTGGCGAGGTCCCTTTCACACGGACATACTCCGGTGCTTATCCAGAAGACACATCCGGAAAATACCCCTACCCAATTGTCTCAAGGCACGTGTTCATGCCCCCGGCATGACACGAGTGCGCATGCACCGGCCACCTCCTGACACTGACAGCAGTGATGGAATTATAGCCAGCCACATTGCATGCTAACGCGGACTGTCATCTCATGTCATCTAAGCATCTAAGCACCGTAAATTCACACAATCACACACAGCCAGCCACTAGCACACCGCCACAGCCGCCCACATCCACAATCACACATGTACATCTATACACACACCCACATCCACAATCACATTATATAAACACCCACATCCACAATCACACATATACATCTATATACACACCCACATCCACAATCACATTATATAAACACCCACATCCACAATCAGACACATACTTGTATACACACACGCCCACATCCACAATCACACACATACATGTATGTATACACATGCCCACATCCACAATCACATTATATATATACACCCACATGCACTATCAGACACATACTTGTATACACACATGCCCGCATCCACAATCACACACATACATGCATGTATACACATGCCCACATCCACAATCACATTATATATATACACCCACATCCACTATCAGACACATACTTGTATACACACACGACCAGATCCACAATCACACACATACATGTATGTATACACACGCCCACATCCACAATCACATTATATATATGCACCCACATCCACAATCAGACACATACATGTATACACACTCCCACATCCACAATCACACACATACATGTATCTATGCACACACACATCCACAATCACATTATATATATGCACCCACATCCACAATCAGACACATACATGTATACACACTCCCACATCCACAATCATGCACATACATGTATGTATACACATGCCCACATCCACAATCACATTATATATATACACACCCACATCCACAATTACACACATACATGTATACACACATCCCACATCCACAATCACACAAGTACATGTATGTATACACACCCACATCCATAATCACATCATATATATACACACCCACATCCACAATTACATTATATATATATACCCACATCCACAATCACATTATATATATATACCCACATGCCCACATCCACAATCATACACAGCCATCCACAGACATCCACAATCACATCCATAATCATGCCCACAGTCACAATCACACCTACACACCTATAGAGCCACACACCAACACCCACATCCACAATCAAACACAGCCATTCACTAACATACCCACCCAGTAACACATACACAGACACGCCCATATCCACAATCACACATATACACACCCACACTTCCACATCCACAATCTCACATGCACCCACCCACTCATATACGTACATGCACAATCGTACACTCAGACATATTTACAATCACACCCACCCACATACCTACATCCACAATCACATACGACCAACCACTCGCCCACCCACCGACTTTCACAATCACACTACCCACCCACATCCACCACATATCACCCACTCTCATCCACAAGCGTACATATAATCCCACATCCACAACACACATGCATCCAAACATTCACAATCACATACAAACAGCAACCTACTCACACACGGCATATCCACATTGCACACTTAAACCCCACACTCACACTCACACCCACACCCACACCCGCACCCGCAACCGTAATCGCACCCACACCACACCCACACCACACCCACACTAACATCCGCAAACACAGCCATGCCCACATCCACAATCACTCATGCGGACCCATATCCATAATCACGCAGTAACACCCACATCCACACCCACATCTGCACCCACACTCACACCCACACCCACACCCACACCCACACCAACATCTGCAGTCACAGCGATGCCCACATCCACAATCACAATCACGCATTAACACCCACATCTACATCTACATCCACATCCGCATCCAGAATCACACACACAGCCAAACTCACCTACAACCACTCACACTCACAACCACACCCACACACATACATCCACATCCACAATCACACACATACACCCAAACAGCCAAACTCAACCACAACCACAGCCACACCCATAACCACACTCACATCCACATCCACAATCATACACATCCACACACACACATTCACACATCCAAATTCACATCCGCACACACCTCTATCGATAATCAGACATCACTCACACCCACATCTCCATCCACATCCGGAACCACCCATATACACCCACACCCACATCGACCCACACATCCATATCCACACCCACATCGATAATCACACAGCCACACCCACATCTACATCCACATCCACAAGCACCCATATACATCCACACCCACATCCACCTAGACATCCACATCCACACCCACATCGATAATCACGCAGCCACACCCACATCTACATCCACATTCACAAGCACCCATATACATCCACACCCACATCCACCTACACATCCACATCCACACCCACATCGATAATCACACAGCCACACCCACATCTACATCCACATCCACAAGCACCCATATACATCCACACCCACATCCACCTACACATCCACATCCACACCCACATCGATAATCACACAGCCACACCCACATCTACATCCACATCCACAAGCACCCATATACATCCACACCCACATCCATCTACACATCCACATCCACACCCACATCGATAATCACACAGCCACACCCACATCTACATCCACATCCACAAGCACCCATATACATCCACACCCACATCCGCCTACACATCCACACCCACATCGATAATCACATAGCCACACCCGCACCCACATCTACATCCACAACCACCCCTATACATCCACACCCACAGCTCCACACCCACATCCACACCCGCATCCACACCCACATCCACACCCACATCCATACCCACATCCACACCCACATAACACCCACATCCACACCCACATCGATAATCACACAACCACACCCCACAACCACATCTACATCCACAACCACCCCTACGCTCCCACACCCACACCCACACCCCAAACCCACACACATACCACCCTCACAGACTCCGTCCGATAGAACCGACCAGGCCGGGCCGGGCTGCGGCGGGCTAGGCCGGTCTGGTTGCCGGAGCTGCAGCAGTGTGGCCGGGACGCGGGGATGAAGGGAGCGCTCATTAATGGCGGCCCGCTCTGTGTCCGACATCCGGATTAGCGTCCGTGTGCAGCACCTGGAGCGTGCAGGCAGACACCAGGCAGGGGCTTTGTGGTGGTGGCGCCACGGACCGAGGGGTTAATGAGAACCGACAGGTCGGAATCAAAGAGGCACAAGCGCCGCCAGGGGGCGTGTGTGTGTGTGTTTGGGTGTGTGGGGGGGGGAGACATCTGTGTATGTGTGTGTGGGGGGGGGAGACATCTGAATGGGTTATCTGTTAGTGGGTGTGTTGGTTGGTTGTTGGAGTTTTGCGTCCTGGCAACATCTAAGGTCATATCAGAGCGGGTACCGACTTGTGACAGTGACTGGCTTTGGGGGTGTTTGTAACAGTGACGGTTACAGGCTGCGGAACTGCAGCAATATAACGGTACTGATAAATCGGTCCGTTGGATGAAGTGTATACTTCTGGGGGGGGAAGGATGAGACTGCACACTCATGGTGACTTTATTGTGCTGTTCCACTGGGAGACCAGGCTGCCAGCACCATGACCCCATATCCCACTCAGTCACAGTATCCTGACACTGAGCTAACCATTCATTGCCCTATCTTGAATGCCTGGCTAGGAAGTGACAAGTATCAATTTTAAAGTCATTGGTTTGACTCGACCGAGAACCGAACTCTCGACCTTCTGCACGCGAGGCCCTCGCTCTACCGATTAGTATGTATGTTAGTGGGTGTGCTGTTGTTGGTGGTGGGTCCCAGATGGTGTATCAGTGAGTGTGGTGGTAGGCGAGTTATCTGAATCGTGTATATATATATATATATATATATATATATATGTGTGTGTGGAGGTTTGCTATTTGAGTGATTATCTGTTAATGTGCGTGTTGTTGGTGGGGATAGGGATGGTGGTGCTGCTGGGTCTCAGATTGTGGATATGTGCCTGTGATGGTGGGGAGTTATCTGAGCAGTGAATATACACTATATATATATCTATCACACAGAAATGTTATGTGATGTATACGAATTATATGAGTATATATTCATGGAAGTCGTCAACATTCTCCTATTACTCGTGAGCAGGTCATGTAGTATGCCCACTAGTTGGAGGCTCCTCCACTCACTCACCGTAGAAAGATATATAAGACATAAAGACTGTACCCACATTATTTATTGCACATGGAATATATATATATAAATTATAAGGGATGCCAAAACACTCAAAACTATCAGATTATGCAATTTGTACTCAAACGCGATGTAATCTGTCTGCCACTAAACATGGCTTATTTCTTTCAGAATTAGATTCATGTGTACCCAGTATTTAAGTGGTGTTCTCTGTGGTGGAGTGGTTAGAGTGTCTGACTTTTTTCTAGTTCGGATCCTAATCTGAAGTGTTGGTGGTTCGATTCCCTGTGGCCCCACCTCTGCCAATTTGGATGTCCACCGCTGTGTATAACTTACAGCATCATCAAAGGCCAGTTTCTCTCATACCATGTCTATGTGGTGTGGGAGCTTAAAAATCCCTTGGGTCGGTAAAAGTGTAGGCTCGGGCTTTCTATCGACAAACTGTCTAATGGTGAAAACAAGTCTATTCAGACTTATCCATGATAGGCAGTATACATCTTCAAGAAAAAAAAGGTGAACTTCCTATATACTACTACTATTTAAAGCCTTTTTTGCATATTGGTGCTGAAAGCAGTGGAACCGAGATCTCACAAGTAAAAATGCAATAAGTGTAATGCTATAGAGTCTCCTTGTCGCATCATGACACAGTAGATCTATACGTAGTGTATCTTGTACGCCATCACGTCATGGAGCACCGGGAAGGATGGCTGGATTAGCAAGAGCGCTGGCTGCCTTTCTATGTGAGACGTTGTAGGTTCGAATTCAGCCGAGTCAAACAAATGACTTACAGAATTCATGCATTTCACTACCTAGCCTGATGCTTAGCATTAATATAATAGGCCATGGACTGAGTTGTTCAGTATCAGGATAATTTCTCCGAATAGGATATCGGGTTATGGTGTTAGTGGTCCAGTGCTCCATTGAGGCAACACTATTAAGTTGCCATAAGCGCTCAAGTATGTATCCTTCATGATATGACCATAGTTGTTGTCAGGATATAACCCCAACCAACAAACAGCAGTACTTACCACAAAGAACACAAAGAAATACTGAGATTACACTCCCTCACTCCCCTACCCCAATAATTAAGAATCGCGCTCTATCTACTGAGCCCGTCCAGCCATGCAGACCCTCCGAGACACCCTGCTAATAGACACCCCATGCAATCACCTGACCGTGACCGGGCGGCATGCATGCGCTTATCCCACGGGTTTCCGTGTGTAACCAGCGAACCGTGACCTTCCTTCCTCCTCCCTTTCTGATCCCGACAACATGAGCAATCCGGTCTGGCTGCTCACCCATCCAGCTCACCCGTGTCACTTCTTAACCTCCAGTCATACATGCTTCATTCACAGACGGGAATCAGAGGTTAGATAAGAGCGTTAGAATTTGACATGAAGCAGGGTGGGTGGCCTATAAGAAGTACATGTACAGAAACTCAAAATGTAAAGTCTAATCATCCCTAAAAAAAACATATGTTTCTTTGTGTCTGCTCTAGGCTAATGGAGGTCACTAGGCGAAGCCAACAGGTAGTATGCATATTTAATACTTTATGCTGCACTGACTTCTCCTCACGTGAAATGCTACATACTCAGGTAGGCGTGGGTAGGTTGGCTGCACCAGGGAACCTAGATCGTCTAATGGTTAGGACACTCACCCCAGAATGGCATACATGTGGGTTTTAGTACTGCTCTAGGCATGATGTTCACACTTGTTTGCATAACCCCCCCCCCCCCCAAATTATGACCAGGATTCTGACCTACATATGTAATTGGAGTGCATTACCTGGATATTTGAAATCACAAGTATGATTATTTATGATTCGACAATGTACTCATCTCCCCTAAGTGAAATGTCACATATAGGGACACGGTCTAGTCTGATGCTTGTCCCGGAATGGCAGAAATCTGGGTTCGAGTCTGGCAGAGACAACGTCGGTGTTGTATTTTTTAATTGAAATGGGAAGCCCTCACCCTGCCCCTCCCCCCCCCCCCCCCAGGTACAGAACACATACACCACTGTAGATCACGCGGCTTTGTCACAGCGCCGTGGCCGGCGTTGATTCTACCATGAGTTCCTCGCACTGAAGTTGTAAGTGATGAGTGTTGTGGATCCCCCCCCCCCCCCCAGGAGCTACTCGCTGTGAATTTGTAAATGATGACGATTGTGGGTCCCATCCAGCATCTGCTCGCAGTGCAGTTGTAAATGATGAGAGTTGTGGGTCCTCTCAAGGAGCTGCTCACAGTAAAGTTGTAAGTGATGAGTATTGTGTGTCCTTTCCAGGAGCTGTTCGCAGTGAACGTGTCAATGATGAGCATTGTGGCTCCCCTCAAGGAGTTGCTCACAGGGAAGTTGTAAATGATGAGCGTTGTGGGTCCCCTTGAGGAGCTGCTCATAGTGAACTTGTAAATGATCAGCATTCTGGGTCCCATTCAGGATCTGCTCGCAGTGCAGTTGTAAATGCTGAGCATTGTGGGTCTCCTCAATGAACGGCTCACAATATAGTTGTAAATGATGAGCATTGTGGGTCCCATCCAGCATCTGCTCGCAGTGCAGTTGTAAGTGATGAGCGTTGTGGGTCCTCTCAAGGAGCTGCTCACAGTAAAGTTGTAAGTGATGAGTATTGTGTGTCCTTTCCAGGAGATGCTCGCAGTGAACGTGTCAATGATGAGCATTGTGGCTCCCCTCAAGGAGTTGCTCACAGTGAACTTGTAAATGATGAGTGTTCTGGGTCCCCTATAAGGACTTGCTCGCAGTGCAGTTGTAAATGATTAGCAGTGTGGGTCCCCTCTAGGAGCTGCTCGCAGTGCTGTTGTAAATGATGAGCATTGTGGGTCCCTTCCACAAGCTGGTCGCATTGCAGTTGTAAATGATGAGCATTGTGGGTCTCCTCTAGGAGCTGCTCGCAGTGCAGTTGTAAATAATGAGCATAGTGGGTTCCCCCTCACCCCTCCTCGCCGAAAGTAACCTCCTCGCACAATGCCTTCAGATAATGCCCTTATGGAAAGAAAACTCCCCTTTATTCGCGCTACAAGACGGCCTGATCCTGCGGGGCCGTGAGGAGCTGCTCGCCGCAGCGCTGTGTGATTACTACACCTATGTGGGATTAGTAACTCGAACTGGCTTCTTTGTGTGGCCGGGTGGGTCGGTGGAGGAAACCGCACATGTTTTGAGCAACTGCGAGCAACTCAGCAGCGGTGAGAAAATCCCATTCTTCTAACACGTGGGCAGACCGCCAAAGGCCGCTAGGTGGCGCGCTGACTAATACATACGACGGCCGCTAGGTGGGTAATTGTCGAGCGAGTTAATGCTGCGGTGGCAGTGGCCATTGATGTCTTTGACTGATCGCCGGGGCGGTGTCGTGTTTATTGAGGCGACAATGCTAGGTGGTGTATTAATGATTCAGGGCTCCCGGGAGCGCGTGCCTTTTTGGGCGGAGTGAGGTGGAAGGGCGTGGATTACTCACCTGTGTTTATGGTGTGAAGTGTCTTTTGGTGTAAAGTGTGTGAAGTTTCTTCTCACATAGGAGTTGCCATAAATAACTGCTGGCCTCCCGACACTCCTTGTATAGTACCTGTATGTTGTATTGACACTAGGGATCAGAAGCCCTGGGGTAACTTTTGTTTAGCAGCAGTAGCAGCAGTAGCAGCCGCAATATATGTGGCAGTAAGTTCCAGCAGTAATAACGTTAGTAGTATTCGGAGTAGAAGCAGTCGTAGTAGCAGTAGCACTAGCAGCCGCAGTACGTGCGGCAGTAAGTTCTAGCAGTACTGACAGCAGGAGTAGAAGCAGCAGTAATAGTAGTAGCAGCAGCAATATATGCGGCAGTAAGTTCTAGCAGTAACAACGTCAAGTAGTATTCGGAGTAGAAGCAGTAGTAGTAGCAGTAGCACTAGCAGGCGCAGTAAAAAAAAAAATCTTTTTAATGTGCGGCAGTACGTTCCAGCAGTAATAACAGCAGGAGTAGTCAGAGTAGAAGCAGCAGTAATAGTAGTAGCAGCAGCAATATGTGTGGCAGCAGCAGGAGTAATGGCAGGAGTAATAAGAGAACCAGCAGTAAAGGCAGCAATAGAAACAAGCAGTAGAAATATTAACAGCAGTAGCAGCAATAGCAGCAGTGACTGCAGTAGTATTAGTAGAAACAGAAACAACAGGTGAAACTTTATCAGGATTAACAGCAGTAGGAGCAGCAGCAGTAGCAGCAGTAACAGCAGTAGCAGGAGCAACAGCAGTAGCAGCAGCGGCAGTAGTAGCAGCAGTGGCAGCAGCAGTAGCAGAAGTAGCAGCAGTGGCAGCAGTAGCAGCAGCAGTAGCAGCAGTAGCAGCAGTAGCAGTAGCAGCAGCAGTAGCAGCAGTAGCGGCAGTAGCAGCAGTAGCAGCAGCAGGAGGCGTGGCAGTAGGAGCATTAACACGGTTCACTTAGGTTTACACAAAAATAGTACAGCGTGATATGCCAATGAAAGTTTCATGGTTCGATGGTTTTGAATTTCTGTTATTTTCTGAGATGAATAGATTAGGCTGATTGTTATAATGTACCTTATTGTAGTTTGAAGACCTGTTATTTTACATGGCTAACTTTGGAGATAGTTGGAGTGAAAGCATGACAAATTAATTGTTGGTAAGCGTGTAACAATTCTAGCACCGTAGGCTTCAGCAGTAGCACATTGTATTATGTTGGCTCAGTATCCCCTTATATACAGCAACACATGCATAAAAAATGCACCGGTATCTAAGTTAGATATGTAGGATCAAGTCTAGGTTTAGTGTTTTGGTTTTAACAAGTTTAAGCCTACGACTATGCTGAAGATTATGCAGCTTTAACTATTCTGCTTAAGCAATATGAGCATGCATCACCTCCAACATACAAGTACTATATAGACCACGTGTGAAATACCCGGACCTTCTTACCTACTCACAGGGCGCCGTGGCGTAATCGGTAGAGCGCGGGCCTCGCGTGCGGAAGGTCGGAAGTTTGGTTCCCAATCGAGTCAAACCAATGACTTTAAAATTGACATTTGTCACTTCCCAGCCTGGCATTCGATATTAATAGGATCGAGCAAGGACTGGTTAGCTCAGTGTCAGGATAATGTGACTGAGTGGGATATTGGGTCATGGTGCCGGCGGCCTGATTTCCCAATGGGGCAGCACTATAAAGTTGCCATAAGTGTGCATTGTCGCAAGTCGGTACCCATCCTGATGTGACCTTAGATGTTGCCAGGACGTAAAACTGCAACAACCAGCCAATACCTACCGACCCCACCGGCCGTCCCTCACAACAAACAGGGGAGGGGGTTGAGCGGGGGAGGGGGTACACTCGGTAATTATACTAGCCTGGATCTCACATCAAGTAAACACGTGGGCTTTAATAATAGCACCCTCCTCGCTACCCCACTCACCCGCACCCCCACCCCACACCTACCCTCACCCCCATCCCCCATCCCCCACCCCCCACCACCACCCTCGCCAACTCTTCGTCCCTGTGAAGTGCGCACCCTTGGGAAGCCACAACAAACCTATTTTCCGGATCCGCTACCCGGTGCGCATGCGCGGGTCACGAGAAAAGAAGGCTTACCGCCCTAAGCCGTGACCCCCGGGGAGGCGGCCGGCGTGACCCGCTAAGCCCCGGCCCGCTCACTCCAAGCGCCCCGGCTGTACGGCGCCCGGCGCCGGCTTACACTCTTGTTTTCTGCCCGGCCCCGGCGACGGTATCGCTAATGGATAGTGTAGTAAGGATTACTTGTAATCCGTTTGGCAGCACCATGAGCCCATGTAGGAGACGGCTGCTCACGGCTCGCCTCCTCCCTGTGCTATACCAGCCGGGCGGCGCATGCGCAGGGATCCACATATATGGAGGGGCTGGGGGGGGGGGGAGGAGTGGGAGGAGTGGATGGTGTTTTAGTTGTTGTTGTTGTTGTCGTGGGACATATGGTCAGTGCACCCCTGTAAATCTATACAGTAAAACCTTTCTAAATCGACCGACCATGGGACCGACTTTAAGTTGTCCATTTAGGGAGGTGGTCGGTTTAGAGAGTTAGAATATCCTTACAATGGTATTGTTGGGACCCAAATAAAGCGATCGATATAGGGGAGTGGTCGATCTGGGGAGGGGTCGGTATAGAGAGGTTTTACTGTATAAGGAATTGCCGAGTCGGATGTTTGCTATGTGGACTGTCTATTATTAGTCGACTGTGTGTATAAAGTTTATGTTAGCAGTGAGTGCGGGTGAGTATTGGTGGGTGTGAATGTGAGTGAGTATTGATGGATGAGTGTGGATAGGAGTGGATGGTGTTTTAGTTGTTGTTGTTGTTGTCGTGGGACATATGGTCAGTGCACCCCTGTAAATCTATACAGTAAAACCTTTCTAAATCGACCGACCATGGGACCGACTTTAAGTTGTCCATTTAGGGAGGTGCTCGGTTTAGAGAGTTAGAATATCCTTACAATGGTATTGTTGGGACCCAAATAAAGCGATCGATATAGGGGAGTGGTCGATCTGGGGAGGGGTCGGTATAGAGAGGTTTTACTGTATAAGGAATTGCCGAGTCGGATGTTTGCTATGTGGACTGTCTATTATTAGTCGACTGTGTGTATAAAGTTTATGTTAGCAGTGAGTGCGGGTGAGTATTGGTGGGTGTGAATGTGAGTGAGTATTGATGGATGAGTGTGGATAGGTGTGGGAGAGTGTGAGTGAGTATGGATGAGTGTGCATGGGTGCGGGTGCGTGTGGATAAGTGCATAATAGTGAGTTCAACTGAGTTGGTGAGTGTGAGTATGGGAAGTGTGGGTGTGTTAGTCGGGGGGTATGAGTGTGGGCGATTGAGTGCTAGCGTGGGTGAGTTCAGACGAGTGTGGGCAAATGATGGTGAGTGTGTGTGACTGCGGTTGAGTGTGTTTGAATGCGGTAGATTGAGTGAGTGCGAGTGAGGGTAGGTGGGTGTGGGTGTGAATAAGTGAGTGTGGAGAGTGTGGGTGAGTGCGTTTGAGTGCATGCATACGGGTGGGTATGACTGTGTGAGTGCAGGTGCGTGTGAGTGTGGGTGAGTGTGGGTGAGACTGGGTAAGTGTGGGTGCGTGCGGTGAATGTGTGTGAGTGTAGGTGATGGTGGGTAAGTGTGAGTGAGTGCAGTGAGTGTGGGTGAGCGTGTGAGTGTGTGAATGGAATTGGGTAAGCAGTATGGGTGACGGGGTGAGTGAATGAGTGTGTGTGAGGGTGGTGAGTGTGTGTGAGTTTGGGTGAGAGAGTGTGAGTGTGACTGAGTGTGTGCGAATCTGGGTGAGTGTGAGTGAGTGTGACAGAGTGAGTGAGCTGGATGAGTGGGTGTTGGTGAGTGTGGGTGTGGCTAGCTGATGGTGAGCGCGTATACGAGTTATAGTGCGAAATGCTGACGATATACCATGATGTGTGTAGTGAAAGGTGGGTGTAAAAGGATTCACGATACACATCGTGTTTACGCATATTCGTTGGTTATTGGAGTTTTACATCCTGGCAACATGTAATGTCATATCAGGACTTTTGACAGGGCACACTCATGATTACTTTATAACAAACATCATGACACTAATAGTAGTATCAAGTTCTATATACATGTATGTGTACATTCACTGTAATAATAACAGACTCCTTGGAGAACATTTGCGTCATAAACAGGGCGCCCTGCTCCAGTAATCAAACATATTTTCACACACCATTTTGTATCATACTTTAAACGCACCCCTAAGGATTCATGAGGTTTTTGTCATACCGTGCATTATAACTATCCTGAAAGTCCCCGGCAACACCCCCGCCCCCCCCCCCGCCCCAACTACCCCGGCCCCTCAGTCCTGTCACCCCCATACTCATCCCGTCCCATCCCACCCCTGGGCCCCGCCAGCCTCCTGTTGTCGCCCCTCAAAGCCTCTTACGCGCTCATTACACGCTGATTCAGACGTCATAAATGATGGCGTCCCTCGCCGCTCGCAGCAGGTGCAATGGATCAAGCGAGACCTAATTGAAACTTGATTACTTGGGCACGAGGCGGGCGGCCATTGAGCGATGTGCGGCCGGGACGGGGTGGGGTGAGGAAGCTGAGGGTGGGGCGAGGCAGGGGGCGGGGGACAGGCGGGGTGAGGGGCAGGCAGGGTGAGGGTGGGGGGGGGGGGGGGGCGGAAGGAGACTGTGTGGATTGAGGAAGCTGAGGGCGAGGATGGGCGAGGCAGGGTGAGGACGTGGCAGGGCGGGGCGGGGTGAGTACGGGGTGGGGCAAGGTGGGGTGAAGGTGGAGCGGGGCGGGCGGAGGGATACGGGGTTGGTTGCGGAAGCTGAGAGCGGGTGGGGTGAGGCTGGGTGAGGGCGAGGTGGGGCGAAGCGGCTGAGGGCAGGGAGGGACCAGGAGGGGAGACACCGGGTATGGGCAAGGTGCGGTGGAGTGGAGCGAGTATGGTGAGGGTGGGTCGGGGCTAAGCGGGGTGAGGGTGAAGTGGGGTGAGACCGGGTAGAAGCGGTACGGGGCGGGGCGGTGCGGGGCGGTGCGGGGCGGTGCGGGGCGGTGCGGGGCGGGGCGGTGCGGGGCGGTGCGGGGCGGTGCGGTGCGGTGTGGTGCGAGGCGGGCCAGGGCGGGCGGGGCGGGGCGGGGCGGGGCGGGGCGGGGCGGGGCGGGGCGGGCGGGCGGGGCGGGCCTGGATGGAACGGAATTGTGCTGAGCAGAGCAGGACGGAGCGGGGTGGAGCAGGGTGGAGCGGAGCGGGGCCTAGCGGGGCGAAGCCAGAGCGAGCGGGGCGGAGTGAGGCAGAGCGGGGCGGGACGGAGCAGAGCAGAGCAGAGCAGAGCAGAGCAGAACAGTGGTGGCGATGCAGGGCGTATATGTAATGTTTTCATCCCCTATTACCTACATAATCCATACCTTCTGCATACCCTCCCCATCGTATTTCCATGCTAATATCCCCTGCAGTTGATCTACCACACTCTATCTCGTTTATGGTAGGGAAAGTAGTAAAACTATTCTAAGTATAAGTGGTGAGGTAACTGCGGGTGAATCAAGTGCCCCACTCCTGCACAGAGGATTGACGTGGGGCCTGAGTGTGGAGGTGGGGGGGCTAAGTTTCCCACCATTGGCTCACAATGGATGGGTGGGGTAGGAGCAGGGTGCCCCACCTAACCCTTACCCTTCCAAACTGACACACACTATTACCATCACCCAATGTCAAGTTCACTGTCACAGCCACGTGTTCCTGACTGACAACCAAGTAGCAGACGGGTTCGCTGGGTGCATGAGTGGGCGTTCTCTTAGCGGATCTTCGGCAGTGGGGGGTGGGGGGGGGGGGGTTGATGGGAGGGAGGGGGTGGTTACAGGGAAATCAATATAAATATCAATTACAGGCGAAGTGATTCGGGCGGGGTGTGACAATGAGGTGACTTCTTTTAATGGATTGGTTTAGAGCTGCTAACAGAACTTGGTTCCATTGCTACGTTAAACTTAAATGGGTGTCAATAGAAATTACTTCACTTTAATTCGTCACATTGATATTATGATGGCCGTTTTTTTCATCTGATGTGGGGACTCTGGAGGAGAGGGCTACAAATCGTTAATGGAGGTTCTCATGTCGGAGTTGAAGAATTAATGCTAAAAAAATAATTTTACTTGTAATGGTTGTTTCAGATGGAGCAAGAATACTAAATTACACATGGTTGTATTTCATACTGTGATATTCATCACCTCTTCCTCTATATGGGTGGGTTAACAAAAGAATAGTAGGCCGAACTATTATGCGGTAAGTAATTAACCAAACGTCTCACAATCTCAATTAGCTTAACCGCAGAACAATGGCCTGGTAAAGTCTTTAAGTATTTAACGGTGCATTAACATGGCCAAAACAATTTTGTTTATTAACAATTATTATGACCAAATATAACTAGGTATAATTATATTATCTATCTATTGCTTGAAATAACTTATGTACAGAATTCGAAAGCTATTATCAATTTGATATTTTTGAGTATGACTTATACTTATGGTACTCTATGTAGTTCACCACTTTCCTTGTGTGACGTCACAGAACTACTAAAAATGTCATGGTTTACTCAGGCTAATTGTGCTGGACAGACCAGTCGTGACCTATTGATTTCAAACTCAAATAGCCCATTGAAAATGTGATCTTTCATTAAGATACATATATACGTAATACGATAAAATCACATGGCCAGATCTTTAAATTGCAGAATATTAATTTTGTCTCAGAAGATGTCCAAATAGGACTTTTTCTCTTATGACTGCAGCTTCACAGTATGCAGGAAGTACCTGCGAGTGCCGGATACACTGGGGTCTTACGTCCTGGCAACTTTTGAAGTTATATCTAGACGGGTACCGATGTTTGATAGTGTGCACTCGTGGTAGTTTTATTACTATCCGACCAGACAAGGTAGCCGAATCGGTATATGTATGTAATCGGTATATATATACATATATACAGTAAAACCTTTCTAAATCGACCGACCATGAGACCGACTTTAAATGGTCCATTTAGGGAGGTGGTCGGCTTAGGGAGTTTTGTTATCATTACAATAGTATTGTATCGGCGACCGTTTGGAACCCAAATATATCGATTGATATAGGGGAGTGGTCAATCTGTGGAGTTGGTCGGTTAGAGAGGTTTTACTCTATATGCACAGAAAAACCTCCCTAGCCGACCACATCCCTAAATGGACCACTTAAATTCGGTCCCAAGGTCGGTCGATTTAGAGAGGTTTAACTGTATATATGTATAGATATATATGTGTATAAAGTTAGGTTACTCTTTAAATCAGACGAGGCAAACATAAGTATGGGTTGATCACTTTTAATGCGAGATCTTGGCTAGCATAATGCCTAGCCGGTTATAAGTTTGAAAGCCCGGTGCGAAATGGCCGAGCAGCAGTTCGCAGGGCACCAACATACGGTGGCGCTGCAGTAGCGCACAGAGGGATCGATCAAGTCGAGTCATGATAGGCCAATATACATATTAATCGTCATAAAATAACAGACCCATTACTGCTCAGTAATAATCAGAACAATAATATTGGAGAAGCCGCTCCGCCTTTTTATATAATGATAATACTTATCCTGTCTATATATATGTATATATGTATATATAGGTGCGTGTTTGTATTGGCACATACCTACCTGCATCTCGTGTGGTGTTATGTATTTATAATGTCAATATCGGTTGTAGATCTACAAACCGCAAGGCCCACCATAATGGGCGTGTGTATATCTATGAGTGATTTGGATAATAAACCATCACAGCTGCGCGTCCGCTCGCCCCCTCACATGCTCATTATAATGACCCCAGCTGATGGGTTCCATCACGCACCCCTTAGTACCCCTACCGTCCGCTAGGATCGTTCACGGAGCGGTGCCTGTGTAGGACCCGTATGAAGTGCCCTGCGCCCACATGACACCGTGCCCCATTTATATAACCAGCATGCGCGCACCCCCCCCCCTCCCCCCGACACACACTCCTGTGGTCAGGCAGGCCTGGGATGTTACATTTTATTGGCGAGACATGCGAAACAACAACATGAACGTACTTTAATTATTGACCTGCAATTGTATGGAGTTTACTATTACAACTGATAGGTTACTATTAGTATTACAACTATTTCAAGGGGAATGTTTATCATACACATTGTGTTTTTTTCATTCTCCTTTTCTTCTTACACTGTAATTAAGTTCCATGGAAATTGTAACTCTATAGAATGAGGATATTGAAATCAACTTTATTTAATTGAATTGAATTTTTGTATCAAACAATCTTACCCTCTTGCCGGACCAGTGCTCTTGCACTGACAGAAGACATTATTCAATGAATGAACTACCTTCACATTTTGTTTACTTAAACACTGAGACCAGCCGATTGGGACGGACGGGCAGGATTTATGGATACGGACTAAGGAAAAGGTGTTAGAATATAAGGGGGATTGCCGAAACAGACAGGTGATTGGTCACATAAATAACTGCCAGTGTGAAGGATTTCCACCAACAAGCCGCCATCTGAAGGCTTATTTGTTGGGGTTGTCCGTCATAGCAACATTTGAGGTCATGTCAGGACAGATACCGACTTGCTACAGTTCACACTCGTCACGGCTTTATAGTTCTGCCCGAGTGCAACACCAGGCTGCCAGTACAATGACCTGATATTCCACTCAGTCACATTATATTGATGTATTGAGGTAAACAGTCCTTGCTCTATCCTATTAATGCTGGGAATCAGTCTAGGTAGGCAACAAATATCATTTTTTGTAAGTCATTGGTTTGACTCGGTTGGAATTCTTCCCGATTTGGCCACCACGTCCAGTTCTGACAATGACTGAATAGTTCACTATGCAATATGCTCTGTAAAAGAAGTTCCTATAGATTAATGTCCATCACTAACCTGCACTCTAGTGGTAGTGACCGAACTAATGATGTAGGTAGCAGCAAGTAGAATTCTAGTTTATAATTTGAGATGATGTGCGTAGAATATTGCTAATGCTTACCCACTTCTAACGAACATTTAATTTAGCACCAAAAAAAGTACCTTATGTACAGTAAAACCTCTCTAAATCGACCGACCTTGGGACCGACTTAAAGTTGTCCATTTAGGGATGTGGACGGTTTAGGGAGTTATAATATAGTTAAAGTGGTATTGTTGGGACCCAAGTAACGCGATTGATATAGGGAAGTGGTCGATCTGTGGAGGTGGTCGGTTATAGAGGTTTTACTGTATTTAGTCAACGTGCAACTACAATGCCCAGCCTTAAGCAAAGCTTAACGAACGGACAAGACGGCAAGACAAAGGGAAGTGAGGTTCTGGTGGTAGACTCTACATCCGGTCCCTGGGTAAAATCGACGACGGATTAGCAAAATAAATCGGACTAGGTCGCCTGAGGCTTTTTTGGGTCTAACTTCTCTAATGGCCCTGTCACACTACGACGTGACTACGTCAGCGTAACCACAACGTGAAAATAATGATATCACGTCGAAGTTATCGGCGTAATATGCAAATTGTGGACGTGAATGCAACGTAGTTGACGTGAGCGTAACGTGAAAGTAACGTGGGTGTACGTCGTGACGTTAGCTGTAACGTGACAACGTTAGGGGGGAGGGGTAATTGGCGACGTGACCGGGCGTTAGTGTAACGTGAGCGTAACGTCGCCGTAACGGGTGTGACGTGAACGTAACGTGACCGTAACTTGACCGTAACGTGACCGTAACGTGACCGTAACGTGACCGTAACGTGACCGTAACGTGACCATAACGTGACCGTAACGTGCAAAACGCTGCCCACACGTTGCTCCCACCCGGGCCGTCGGTCTGACGTGACATAACGTGACTCTAACGTCATTTACGCTGCTATAACGATCGCGGAACGTCAACCTAACGTCATTGTCACGTCATCCCAACGTAACGGCTTCACGTTGAGAGTTTTGAACAGGTTCAAAACCTCGACGCGCGCCGACGTAACACGACGTAACATGACGTAGCTCGACATCACTCTAACGTCATTATGACGTCATCATAACGTGACCCAACGTACGGCAATGTAATGACGAAAAATCATCACGTTAGGCTCACGTTGGCTCGTTACGTCGTAGTGTGACAGGGGTATAAGCCTGCATCGTGACCTTGTAGCACCGTAAGTAGTATATGGAGAAGGGTGCATTTTGTTTGCGTGTTGGAGATTTACAACCTGGCAACATCTAAGGTCAGGACGGGTACTGACTTGTAACAGTGCACGCTGATGTTGGTTTTTTTTAGTGCTGCCCCACTGGGACACCAGGCCCCAGGCACCATGACGTGATTTCCCGCTTGTTTCACATCTTGATACTGAGCTAATCAGTCCTTGCCCTATCCTAGCAATGCTGAGTCCAGGCTAGGTAGCGACAAGTATCAATTTTGTGAGTCATTCGGTTGACTCAACCTGGAATCGAACTCCCGACTTTTTGCATGGGAAGCCTGCATTCTGACGGTTAAGCCACCGCAGCTGGTATATGTGTGTATGTGTTTATGTTTGTATGTTTGTATGTATGTATGTATGTGTATATGTATATGTGTGTATGTGTACATATGTATTTATGTAGGCATGTAGGTGTATGTATAAATGTGTGTATGTGTATTACTTGTATAAGTGTATGCGTGTATGCGTGTATGCGTACATGCATGTTTGTATGAATATATGTATATGTAAATGTGTATATGGTTATACTATATGGATGTGTGTATATATGTTAATGTGTGAAGATATATAAAAATGTCCGTATGTGTGCGTGTTGCAGGCGGCGTGGGTGGGTGCTATTGAGTGCGTGCAGTCTGCAAGCTACAGGAGAGAACCATTACGTGAGCAGCATTCGACACGGCGTCGTGTTTACTTGACCTTTGACCTAGACACGCAAGCAGCGTCCACCCATAGCCAGCCTTCTAATTGACACCCGAGCGTTGAAGAGGCAACGCCCTGGAGACGAGCCCGGAACACCTGAGACCGGGCAGGGCGTGGTGAGGACGCCACGCAGAGCCGGGGTCAGAGGTCAACAGCCTCAACCAGATAAGGGCCCATGGCTCCATACCTGGCGCAGTGGCCGAATCGGTAGAGCGCGGGCCTCGCGTGTGGGAGATCGGGAGTTCGGTTCCCGGTAGAGTCAAAGGAATGACTTATAAAGTGTATACTTGTCACTTTCTAGTTTGGTGCTCTGCATTAATAGGATAGGGCAAGGACTGATTAGCTCAGTTTCAGGATAATGTGACTGAGTGGGATATCGGGTCATCGTGCTGGCGGGCTGATTTCCCAGCGGGGGTAGCATTATAAACTCACCATGTGTGCACCCATCTTGATACGATCTTAGATGTTGCCAGGACGTAAAACAACCAACCAACCCATGGCTCCCCCCTCTAACCCACTCCCCCGCCCTCCACCGCAACCTCCGCCCCCTGCACCCACACCACGGTGGCGGTAGTACGAGTACTAGTAATGTAAATGTTGGTTACCGGTTGGTAATGGTAAAAGGCACTGGCTAGCTATGTTATCAATACACATATGTGGTGTTCTCTGTGGCAGAGTGGTTAGAGTGTCTGACTTTTTTCTAGGTCAAACTCCTAATCTGAAGGTTGGTGGTTCGATTCTCTGTGCCCCCCACCTCTGCCAATTTGAATTCCCACCGCTGTGTATAACTTACAGCATCATCAAAGGCCAGTTGCTCTCATACCATGTCTATGTGGTGTGGGAGGTTAAAATCCCTTGGGTTGGTAAAAGTGTAGGCTCGGGCTTTCTATCGACAAACTGTCTAATGGTGAAAACAAGTCTATTCAGACTTATCCGTGATAGGCAGTATAAATCTTCAAGAAGAAGAATATGAATGTGGTCCGAATAAGCCCTGACAAAGTCTCACCTTATTTGTTTAGTGTCCCGACTTGTGAGAGCTTACACTCGTGGTGACTTTATAGTACTGCCTCACTGGGAGATTGAGCCACGGGAACAATGATCTGATATCACACTCAGACACATTTTCCTGGTACTGTGCAAACCAATCTGTGGCCCTTCCAATTAAGACCGAGCACCAGGTTAAGTAGCGACAAGTATCCATGTTGTATGTCATTAAATTTACTCAGTTGGGGTTCGAACCCAGGAACTTGACGCATTGGAAACCAGCCGGCTCCTGTACCCTGACATCTGCTTCCTCCGCGCCTATCACTGTCATTTCTGTTGACGAAAAAGATACTGAATGTCATCAATTACCGTTGCTAATTGGTAACAATAAAAGATTCAACTTGATTTGCAAAATCAGGATTACGCCGAGAAATAAGCTGCTAATTAAAACTGACGACAGACGATTGACCATCAGCATTTAATCTTCCCCATTCAAGCTGGACCCAGCGACGTCTTTAGGAGGTCGCTATGCTTGTTTTGGACTTGTTGTTTTTCTTCTAGCAACATCTGAAATAATATAGGATTGGGCATTGACTTGTGGCAGGGAGCAATTATGCTGACTTTATTGTGTTATCACATTGGGAGGCCAGGTTGCCAGCACCACGATTCGATATCCCACTCAGTGACATTATCCTGACATAGCAATGCCGAAAACAAGGTTAAAGTTGCATGGTCCAATGAAACATATTTTTTTCAAAACCAAAACACTTACCTACATCTGATTCTATATATCCAACTTAGGGACTGGTGCATTAACTAAGGCGTTGGGGCAGCATATACAGAATAATCAGTAAATTTATGACCCAATCCCTTTGGACACCTACTTTGAAGCAGCCATTAGATAGGGAGGCCACAAACCAATTAGGTCAATCTCATGACCTTAGTAATCTTGCCCTCATTCCCAGTCCCATATATGACATCAGTCAGGTTCCAGACTACCTACACATTAATAGGTCATTCCTCACGTGACCATCGCTAGATGTGAATCTGGGCCACAACAATAAGACTTTTGACAAGCTTGCTGAAATGATTTTCGATAGTTTCAGCTCAAATTGCTCCAAAATTAGCCATTTCTCATGCAAATGACTCCGAAATAATAAAGAGTAGGGTATAATAGTCAACTTGATATAGTTATCTAAAGGAATTGTGCAAAAGTTTGAACGTCATCCGACTAGACAACTTTATGTAGTGACAGGTATCAATTTTGCAAATCATTGATTTGATTCGGTGGTGATGTGAACCCAACACCTTCTGTACTGGAAGCCAGGCAGTCTTATCGATTTGAAAAACACGTCTGGATCCCAATCACTATGCTGCAGCACTATAAAGGTATCTACTCTAAGACGGCATGCAGCCATGACACTGTTCACATTATAAACATCGATAAGGGCAGATACAGAGGGATAGAGCATGCCCATGGGAACATAGAATTTGCTAGATGGTGTGTACGCAAGTGAGTGTTTGAAGATGACACGTATAAATAGATAGGGAATTGCATGAGCTACGAAGTGACAGAAGTATCAAAGCAAACATATAATTTACACCAATGTAGGCAGTGTTTTAGAAATAACCACCAATGTTTGTGAAGCAGGAGAAGTACCAAGCAACCATATAATCTACACCAATATAGGCGGTGTTTTAGAAATAACCACCAATGTTTGTGAAGCAGGAGAAGTACTAAGCAACCATATAATCTACACCAATATAGGCAGTGTTTTAGAAATAACCAAAAATTGTTTGTGAAGCGGGAGAAGTACCAAGCAACCATGCAATCTACACCAATGTAGGCAATGTTTTAGAAATAACCACAAATGTTTGTGAAGCGGGAGAAGTACCAAGCAACCATATAATCAACACCAATGTAGGCAGTGTTTTAGAAATAACCACCAATGTTTGTGAAGTGGGAGAAGTACCCAGCAACCATATAATCAACACCAATGTACGCAGTGTTTTAGAAATAACCACCAATGTTTGTGAAGCGGGAGAAGTACCAAGCAACCATGTAATCTACACCAATGTAGGCAGTGTTTTAGAAATAACCACCAATGTTTGTGAAGCAGGAGAAGTACCAAGCAACCATGTAATCTACACCAATGTAGGCAGTGTTTTAGAAATAACCACCAATGTTTGTGAAGCGGGAGAAGTACCAAGCAACCATTTACTCTACACCAATGTAGGCAGTGTTTTAGAAATAACCACCAATGTTTGTGAAGATGTAATCTACACCAATGTAGGCAGTGTTTTAAAAATAACCACCAATGTTTGTGAAGCGGGAGAAGTACCAAGCAACCATGGTAATCTACACCAATGTAGGCAGTGTTTTAGAAATTACCACCCATGTTTGTGAAGCAGGAGAAGTACCAAGCAGCCATGTAATGTACTCCAATATAGACACTGTTTTAGAAATAACCACCAATGTTTGTGAAGTGGGAGAAGTACCAAGCAACCATGTAATCTACACCAATGTAGGCAGTGTTTTAGAATTAACCACTAATGTTTGTGAAGTGGGAGAAGTACCAAGCAACCATGTAATCTACACCAAAGTAGGCAGTGTTTAACAATTAAGCATACATGTTTGTGAAGTGGGAGAAGTACCAAGCAACCATATAATCTACACCAATGTAGGAACTCTTCTAGAGATATATATGGATGTTCATGAGGTGGTAGATGTACCAAGCAACTATACAATCGATACCTATGTAGGTACTATTCTAAAATCAAACCGAAATGTTTATGAAGCGAGAGAAGTACCAATCAACCAATCACCCATATAATCTACACAAATGGCGGCACTATTCTAAAAACAATATGCATCTTTACAAAGTGGGACGAGTATAAAACAACCATGACATAGCCATGACAACCAATGTAGGCACTGCTCTAAAACCAAACCCAGATGATTACAACAAAATGGGAGAAGTACAAAGCAACTTATAATATCCACCAATCTAGGCAGTAGTCTATATTTTTTAATGGATCTTTACAAAGTGGGAGATATACCAATTATCCGTATCATCTACACCAATGAAGGCATTCTTCTATTTTTTTTAAACACAAAAAAAACACAGGTGGTCACAGACTGACTCAGTACGAACCCCGCGCATGCGATGCCATACAACATACCTCCACCGGCCGGCATTTGGAATGGTCGGGAGAGGTTAGTCGGGGTAGAGCAGGGGTGGTACGGGGAGGGGAGGAAGGAACGCCGGAAGTGACTAATCCGGAATGCGGCGCAGGACTCTGGGGGCGCAGCGTGCACCGGGCGAGGGCGGTCTTTTGTGGGTCCTCGGAACGTGCTCGGCCCCTCCGAGTCCTCGGCTCCCCACCCCCTGTGCCCCCGCTCCCTGCTCCCTGCTCCCCGCCCCCTGCGCCCCGCACCCCGAACCCCGCTCCCTGCTCCCTGCTCCCCGCCCCCTGCGCCCCGCTCCCAGCTGTCGACACCCCGTGTGTCTCGCGCTCTGTTCCTTGTCCGGCTATATACCCCGCTCACCCGGCCCCTGTCGCCGGTCCCCGCCCCGCGTCTCCCGCCTGCTCTCCGGCTAACCCCCGCCCCGTGTCATCCGCCTACTCTCCGGCTAACCCCCGTCCCGTGTCACCCGCCTGCTCTCCAGCTAACCCCGTCCCGTGTCGCGGACTCCTCCGCTCCCGGACTCTAGCACCCCAGCCCATGCACCCTGCAGGCACGCAGCCCGCCATCCCACACACCCCGTCCTCCATCCCCCACCCCACGCTCCCAATCTCTCTGTCGTCGCGGGCCCTGCTCCCCCCTGCTCCCCCCTGTTCGCGCCCTCTCCTATGCCACCCTCGCTACCCCCGCTTCGTCTACCCCACTCCCTCGTTTGCACAGCCCCAATGGCCCCCATCCCCATTTCCCCACCCGATCCATGTCGCCGAACACGCTCCCTGTCTCAGCCGCAGCCAAGCTTCCTGACCCCGCCCCTCCTGCTCCCACCGCTCCCCCGGTCCCTTGCTCCCCCGCCCCCCTGACATCCCCCGTCCCCCACGCTCCCCCGGATCCCTCTCGCTCCCCCAGCTACCCATACTGACTCACATTCCCCGTCACCCGGACCCCCGTCCCCGTCTCCCCTGTCCCCCCGTCCTCCTATCCCCCCCGTCCCCCCGTCCCCTGTCCCAGTGCCTCCGCTCCCCTCCACCCCCGTCCCACAGTCCTTCCGCTCCCCACCCCCGTCTCCCGTCCACCCGCTCCCCGTTCCCGCGTCCGTGTCGCCGGTCCCGTGTCGCCGGTCCCGCGGTGCCGCGGTCCGGGCCGGGCCTAAGTGCGCACACTTCGGCCCGCGCTAGTGAAAGGCGCAAATTACCGCCAGGTCCACGGCCGTCTATTGGCTGGCCGAGATGACACACAAAACCACTCGACTGCTACTTTTTGTGACCGGGCCCTCCCGCGTCGAGCCGTCACAACCTAATGCAAATGGCCCGTCCAAACGGGCAATTTGACGCGCACTGTTGACAAGTTGGGCAGGCCCATTTGGCGCCTTTTCTGTGACCTGGGTTGAAATAAACCCAAATTGGCTGAGCCTGCGTAATTTAAATTACTCGCCCCATCTCGCAGTCGTATCACTGACCGTTCCCACACAGCCGACTGCCATTTAATATAGAGCTTGCGCTTCGATATAGCGGCGAAACCAACCACGGGGGGTCTTTCTGAGAGGCGCGAAAATGAGCATGTTGGGTAGTTGGATGGGCAGATAAAAAAATATAAAAAAGAAGACAAAAAAATAAGAAGCTGACTCGTCGATTGCCATTCCGTTTGTCAATTTGCCCGCTCTTGAAGCTGGCGCGATCATAATACCGTGCAATTTGGCCCAACTGCGGCGGGATTGATTTTGCCGACGGCCCGTGTACTTGTTAGCCCGTCACCAGTACAAATAACAGGGTCTGAAACATTCGGCGCTCGGATACTGTCCGAACGCGCCGTCCAAACCCCTAATCTCCACCAGAAGCAGTCGGTAGTCTCGTGACGCCTTTGCAAAAGCTGCGACGACCGCCGTCACCGCCTCCCCACGTCGAGCGATGTCACGTCTGACGAGAAGCTCCCGCGAGATGTGACAGCCGCGACTAGCGCGGGCAATAGGCGAGGCTGGCGCCAAGTCGCGCCTCAGTCTCGCGCCACCAGCCAGATAATGGCGACCGGGGCGGCCGGGGGTGGCGGTGTGACTTGGCGAGCCACAGAACATAGCCGTCGCCTTACTGCGACTTGTGCCACTCCGGTGGACCACCGCCTCGGTCACGTCGCCAGGGACCAGCTGGTGATGACGATGACGATGACGATGACGTTGGGGATGACGATGACAATTTGTGACGCGCGCCCCGTTCGCCAAGTCTGCAAAATTGCCAATCATTTGTCTGCCGGCGATATTCACTGTAGTGTTGGAGGGAGGGTTGCAAAGAAGGAGGTGGAGAGGTGGGGGTGAGAGGGTGAGAGGGGGGAGACATGGTAGGGAAGGGGGAAGGGAGGGGTGGAGATGGAGAGGAGGGGGAAGAAAGGGCGGAGGGGGCGGCGAGGGAGAGCAGATGGGAGCGTGAGGGCTAGCGGAAGTATGGGGAGAAGTGTGGTAGGGGATAGGAAGGGAGGAGAAGGGGGGAAATGGGGAGAGTATGGCAGGGTAGGTTGGGGGAGTAGGGTGGGAGTAAAGGGAGTAAGCGTGAGAGGGTAGGGGAGGAAAGTATGGTAGGGAAGAATCAGCTACGAACAGAAGAGGGAGAGTAGGTAGAGGGGAGGGGTGGGTGGGGGATGTGATGGTAGGGGAGAAGTGGGGGATGTGAGGGAAGGGGAGGGAAGTGGAGGGAACGAATATTAGATGGGATCAGCTGAGGCAGCTAGACGCCTTGTGACATGCTAATAGTAATACTATACTTATTTCTGCCATTGTCTAGGTCTCCAGTTTTGCAGTCACCGAGACAATCAATATAATGACTGTGTTAGGTTATCAATAAGTTGCCTCAAGGCATTTCAGCATTAACGGCAAGAATGTCGAGCCCCGGCATCTAGCCTCAGGCAGGATCAATTGAGATAATCTCTATCTGATGTAGAGCGGCTGGTCAATGCTTGGAGTAGTGGTGTAAGTTGATTACTTGTGGTTGTATGTCCCAACAGTCAGAAGTCATACCAGGATTGGTAGCTATTTGTGACAGTGTATACTTATAGAAGCTGTATAGTGTTGCCACATATTAGGGCATGACCACCATAACCTGATGTTATATTCGGATGGGTGGTGACTTGTGACAGTGTGTAGTCATGTCACCTTTATATTGTTGTGCCAATGGGATACGATGCCGCCATTGTCGTCATATGGTATCTTATCCAGTCATATCATCGCAACACTGAGGACTACCAGTCCTTGCCCAGCATTACTACTGCAAAGCGCTGGGCAAGATAGTGATCCTTAACAATTTAAAAAGTGTTTTACATTTCCTTCATTCTAGGATGTGCCCAATGACCTCTGACAATGGAAAGAAGGTTACTCTAACTACTAGTATGTTCTCCACGATAATAAGTCATCGATTCTGTCCAATTAGTATTGGTTATAATATAAATCCAATTTATATATATGTATTATATGTGTGTGTGGATTTCTGTTTGCTTCGACTGAGCGGGCCGAGAGCCAGGAATAGTGAGGGTAACTGTAACCAGGTGGCAGCAGCAGCAAATGAATAAATGAACTAACAACAGTGGAGTATAATGATGATAACAATAATAATTACAGCAACAATAATAACAACAATAATAACAACATTAATAATAATGATGATGTTTCTACTCCTGCTGCTGATGCTGCTGATGCTGATGATGGTGACGATGATGGTGAGGGTGACAATGGTAATGATAATAACAAGATATATGAGTACCATTGTTATTTATATCCGCATAGTGTATATTATATATGTGTGTATATATACATATATGTATATATATATATATATATATATATATATATATATCCGTCATTGACACGCCATATACCACCTGCGTTCGGCAGATAGATATGAACAGCATGTCTCGAGGACACGTGTTCTCAGCGTTGACTCCACACCGCCGGCACCGCCCACCCCCAACGCGCCCCGACCAGAACGCCGTTGCCTGCGCGCGCATCATTGTTAACCGACATATCGTTCCCCAGATGAGATCGGCCGGCTGGGGGCGCCAGCGGCAGCCCGTATATGATACAGTCTAATCCTATCAGAAAGCCATCGGCGCCGCCAACGAGGTTATACCGGCTGACTGGTCTCCATGCGCCACACCTCCTTCTGTCCCTTCCCTGTCACCCCTCCCTCACCCCCCCCTCCCCTCTACCACCGTCCAAACTTCCGCCCCGTCCTCCTCCTCCTCGCCCCTCCCACCATCTCGCCAGCACACCGCCTCACCCCCTCCCGCTTCCCCTCCGCTCCCCTCTCCACCCTCCTTCCCCTCTCCTCCTCCCGCCATCCCATCTCCTCAGCCTCCTACTCCTCTCCCTCAACATCCCCCTGCGCTTACCACTACTCCTACCCTCCCCTCCCCCCCCCCCCCCCCCCCCCCCCCCCCCTTCGTTCCATTCTCCACACCCCTGTCTTCTCCCACCACCCCCCACCCGCCCCCTACGCTCTCCCCCTTGCGGCTGCCTAACAGTACCACTACCTTACCATCACCCCCCCCCCTCCTCTCACCCTCATTCCTCCCCCACACTCTCCCCTCCCTCGTCACACATATTCTTCCAACCTGGTCACCATCCCCGGCCAACATAAGGTTCAGAGTCTGTCCACTGACAAAATTGCGCGTCACATTAACCTCCAAGCATTGCATCTGAGAAAAGAAACACCGCAATGAAACATTTGTTTACACTTATTCTCGTGTCCATATATATCTTGCCATCGTGTTCTTCCACTATCCTTCTTCATACCCACCCTTATATGCCAGGGAGTTGGGCAATCAGGTCATGCATGTCTAGATCAGACACAAGCTGAGGTGCAGTGTGTTTGGGCTGGAGATGGTTGCTGAGGGTACACTAAGTACATCGTGGGTGTGGCATGGCATCTTAGGTGGATGTAATATATGTTGATGTCGACACTGTGAGATCTAGTTTGCAACTCTTTATTTAGAACGTTCTGTAGTGACATCACTCTGTGCCACACTGGGGGTGTTCGGATAACAACACAACTGGAAGACACATACATTACAGGTGGGAGCCAAACTAAGGGGTGGGTGTTGTGTGGACGGGGTCAGGTGGGTGACTCGGCAAGCATGTGTTATTACATATCATAAACATAATTATAAGCATACATGTTTTGTATCCATTCCCTCAACCTCCATCACATTATGTATATATCTACATATCGGGATGTGTATATTAAATAGTTCTTACTGTGTACCACCCAACTATGTTGCTAGGACATAAAGCCCATTAATAAGCAGACATGGATTCCTGGATGTCTGTTCTATATCTGACACAATCATTGTTCCCGCTGCGCCTGACACATGTCTAGTCAGGTTGGACGATATGTGGTGGCGCCACCGCTAGCATTTGGTAGATAATCAGAGAGTAGTGGCAATATATATAGCCATTACTCTCTGATTACCTCTCTATATATAGCCAATATATAAAAATAGATTACATATGTACCAATCCATATATATATATTACTATCTGATTCTTTCTCTCCCTCTCTCTCTGTCTCTCTCTATATATAGCTATCTATTGTATATGTATTGCCGTTACTACATATATGTAACTTGTAAGGTATATACATATTCCTTGCATTTATACTCGAAACATTCATATATATGTGCTCTATAATCCATTGTGGGAATATAAACAATAACACTACCACCATCAGTTCCATCATCTCTATGTAACCATATCCAAACATACAAGCTGTGGCCTGTTCCGGGGCTTAGTTCCGTTCGTGACCACACCAGCGGCACATGTGAGTGGCTACAATATATATTCCTTCCATTTATACTAGTAAAATTCGTTATATATCATATATATATTTATTACATTTGTTTAACCCTAATACGGCCAGACGGGATGGCCGAATGAGTTAGAGCGTCCGTCTCCCGTGCTGGTAGATCGTGGGGTCGTGGGTTCGAGTCCCGGTCGAGTCAAACCAATGACTTTAAAATTGATACTTGTCGCTTCCTAGCCAGGCGCTCGGCATTATTAGGATAGGGCAAGGACTGGTGTGCTCAGTGTCAGGATAATGTGACTGAGTGGGATACCAGGTCATGGTGCCGGCGGCCTGGTTTCCCAGTGGGACAGCACTATAAAGTCGCCATGAGTGCGCACTGTCACAAGTCGGTACCCGTCCTGATATGACCTTAGATGTTGCTAGGACGTAAAACAACAACAAATTAACCCTAATACGTATGCTATGTATAACAGATATATGTATGCAGGAACCTTGTATGAGTTATTGGTCGGCGGCTGGTTGGTGCGCCCGGCCCGGTCCGCAGTCAATACGGGTATGATCAATACGTGGTGGAGCGTATCATTAGGCGCGCCGTGACTCGGTTAGCTCCGCGTGTACATTCCAACAGACCGCATTTACGAAGGCAATAGAATGTGCCTGTGTTAATCGACGATGGGAGGTCATCACGGCTGGATGATGAGATGGGGTGTGCGGAGTGCGGGGTGTGCTGGGTGTGCGGGGTGTGGTGGGGAGGGGGGGCGGGGAGATAGGTGATGGCCGGTGGGGAGGGGTGAGTGGAGGGTGGTGAGGTGGGGATAGGCCGGTGTGGATGGGGTGGAGTGTGTGTGTGTGGGGGGGGGGGGGAGAGGGGTGCTGGGAGGGGGAGAGGGGTTAGGGGATGGGCCGGTGGGGACGGGGTGGAATGGAGGATGGAGGGGGCTGCTAGGAGGAGAAGGGGAAGGGGGGAGGGGGCCGGTGGGGATGGGGTGGAGTGGAGGAGGCGGGTGGCGGGGGGGGGGGGAGATTATAGCTCATGGATGTTTAAATAAGGTGTGTAAACGAACTGGCCAGCAGAGCTGGTTGACATTGGTTTAGATTGCATGCAAGCGCATGTATATTTGCTTCTTACGGTTTTACGTCCTCGCAACATTTAAGATCATATCAGAACATGTTTATGTTTATATTGTGAATGTATATATAATTATGTATATGCCTATGTGCATAGGCATATACATATGCATGTATGCAGACATATATATATATATATATATATATATATATAGTCGGAGGTATTAAAGAGATCAAAGTGAGGTGGGGTGAGTGTAATATATACTGGTCCCCTTCACATAAAGGATTATATAGCAGTTAGCACATGATATATTATGTGAATATAAAGAACAATGGTGATAATTATTTCCTATTCCGCTGAAAATGAAATGTCTGTTCTGGCAAACCACACTCCTGGGGCGCCCTCTCCTGTAGTAGCACAGACTTGTGGGTGTTCCAATCCTGCTCACTTACTTTATGTTAAACTTATAGCTGAAGCGGAACCAGCATAACCTATCAGAGATTATATTACACTCAACCCAACTCAATTTTTGATTAGTTTGATATATGCCGATTATATATATATATTAAATATATATAATATATGTCATATATAATATATGTATATATATTGCATTTGTGTATGTGTGAAATGTGTATTCATGATGTTTACATTAACAAAAGCTGTACTCGTATTTGCAATATATTTAAAAACAAATAATATTAGTATTAGCACGACATCTTAGTCATTCGGGAAAATGATAGAGCTAGGTTTCTAGCGGGGAGAAGTGGTTGGGTATTATCCGTAGGTCTGATTAGTGGAACATGGCCTGATAGGGGGTAGCCATATGGGCAACATGCTTGCCGATTCGCCCACCTGACCCCGACCTCCCCATATCCGTCCACACAACACCCACCCCTTAGTTCAGCTCCCACCCACCCTTCACCCAAGATGCCATGCCACACCCACAATGTCCTTACTGTACCCTCAACAACCAGCTCCAGCCCACACACTCTGCACCTCAGCTTGTGTCTGATCTAGACATGCATGACCTAATTGCCCAACTCCCTCTCATTTCTACCCGCTTCTTCTCTCTAGCCATACATGCATACAGACATACATACACACATACATACATACACACATACATACATGCACACACATACATACATACATACATGCATACACATAAATACATACATACATGCATACATACATACATAGATACATACACACATACACACATACATACACACATGCATACATACATACACACATGCATACATATATATATATATATAGTTAGTATATGTATATACGTGTATAAATCATCGGTATGAGGTATTTTCCTATTATTATTATGATCCGTTATCATCCATTAACGGACTCAGATTGATTTGCTGCAGCACATTCGCCTACGGTGGCGCCGCCACCAGCAGTTCTTTGTACTTATTCCTCAGTCTTTGTATAGATCACTTGCTGTATACATATATTTAACATGGTATTTCCTTCGTTATGGTTAGAACACGCACCTATCGCAGACAGATATAAAACTAGACGAGGCCGCATAGTGGTTGAGTCTAGTTTGATATCGATCTGCAATAGTCCCATAACCTCAATGATAGACAAACCATATTAGCTATTTATTCTACCACCACTATATTTAAGTTTGTTATCATATAGAAATGCCAAATTCGTGATAATTTGGTTTAGACTGGTTATTTAATTCGCAAGAACAGATAGATTGATTTTCTCCATAACAGCTGAGCAGTCACTTAGTGACAGCTTGGTCACAGAGATGCGCAACATTGATTAGGCCCTAAAATAACTCTAAAGAATGCGTAGTTTATACAAATATAAACTATGAATAATATGTTAATTGTAAATAAGTAAAGCTGTGTTTGTGAAGTGACTACAACGTTAGACTAATACATCTTCAGTATCCTCAATTTTGGCTGATTTGCTTTTTATTTCGATGTAGAGATTTAACACAACATGAATAACTGGATTTTCATACATTGTATCACTCGGGGCATATGCCACTGAGAACAGACCGGAAATCACCATGTTGCTTGTAGAGTCTTGGGCCATATACCAGCCTCTATTTCTGACTGTGTACCAAACGCTCCCTCCTCACTTTATCGAGATCCCAATGCGCCCACACTTAGGCCTCATCAACATAACATGAGCCGTCAGCAGTGTCGGCATGACGGCGCCGAGTTGATTATATGGATGGTAAATATGTGTATTCTGAGATACTGTCCATTGGTTCCACGCGGAGGGACTGGGACTGGGACCTGGTATATTTGTACAACTGGAGGTGGGCTTGTGTGGGTCCCTCGAATCACTATCCCTCAGTATTAGACCCTATACTCACTTTGTTTCCGTTCTCTCGTTTTTGTAGGTCGTGGGATTTGAACCGATGGGTTCGAACCCCAATTGAGTCAATCTAATGACTTAGAAATTGATACTTATTTCTACCTAGCCTGGCGTTCATCATTACTAGGTATAGGATAAGGCAAGGAGCAGTGGAATGAGGAAGACCGATTGCCCACAAATGAAATTTCCCCTGCTTAATTTAATCAACTAATGTACCAAAAATAAAACAACAAAAAGCCCCACAAAGAACATCAAAACATGTGGAACCTTGTGACCGACCAAACATGGTAGGGTTCTAATTTTGTATTTATTTTTAAGTACTATTCCTACATTAGATAAAATACCACTACTTGTATGTGTATAGTATTAATATTAGTTGTGACCAGACGGGATGGCCGAATGAGTTAGAGCGTCCGTTTCCCGTGCTGGTAGATCGTGGGGTCGTGGGTTCGAACCCTGGTCGAGTCAAACCAATGACTTAAAAGTTGATACTTGTCGCTTCCTAGCCAGGCACTCGGTATTATTAGGACAGGGCAAGGAGTGGTGTGCTCAGTGTCAAGATAATGTGACTGAGTGGGATACCACGTCATGGTGCCGGCGGCCTGGTTTCCTAGTGGGACAGCACTATAAAGTCACACTGTCACATGTCGGTACCCGTCCTGATATGACTTTAGATGTTGCTAGGATGTAAAACAACAACAAACAAACAAACTATTAGTTGTGTACAGTGCGGTACTGTGCTTCACCTCCATCATTTCACCCCCAACTCTCCCATAGCCATGATCTTGATGAATGATTGTGCGCACAGCGATGTTGGTATCTTGGAAGTGACGTATTGGAAGCAGTATTGATGACCAATGGGAGTGCTTCTGTCCCCTTCACACCTCACCGCCTCTCACACCCCTGCTCACTGTCTCATCACGGTCGCCCCCCCCCCTCTTCCCGCTCCCGTCCTCGCCTCGTCCGCCCTCTAACCACATCCTGCTGATGAGGGTCCTCTCCTCCCCTTCCCTCCCTCAATCCCCATCTAGAGCCCCCCCCCCCCTCCACCTTTCGCTCATGCCTCCCCTGTTCTCCCCAATCCTTTCCCCCGGCCTCCCCTCTACATTCTCGTCCCCCCCCCCACCCTCCTATCTCTTCCGCCTCCTCCTACCCATAATACCTCCCCTCCTCCACCAGGTCCTTTCTTCCGCCTCCATCCGCTCCACATCTCCTTTCTTCCTCCTCTTCCGCCACAACATTCCTTCCTCCTTCTCCTCCCCCCTCCCCTCTCCTCCTCGCCATCTCTCTTCTGCCTCCTACCCCTAATCCCTCTCCTCCTCCGCAAGTGTTCCTTTCTATCCTCCTCCACTCCTTCCTCTTTCCATTCCCCCTCTTCCACTTCTCCCCCATTCCCTCCCATCTCTCCATCGCCGCCCTTATCCCCCTCTCCTCCCATCCTCTCACCAGCTCCCCTCCTCCTTCTCTTCATACCTCCCCTCCCCAGCTCCCTTCACCTCTTCCTCCCTCCCCTCCCTCACGGCACCTACCCATCCTTCATCTCGCACTCCTCCCACATTCCCCCCCCCCTTCACTCCCCTCCTACCCACCGTGCTCCCCCTCTTTCCTCCTCCCCCCTCCCGTGCTCCTGTCGCTCTCCACCCAATCCTTCCCTCCAGGCGCGCCCACCTTGATAGGCAGCTCGGCGTCTCCTCCATGGTCTTTCCACGCCCACTTTTCATGCCCAGGAAAATACACCAGAGATCTAGTCCGAGCTGTCTGAAATATATCGCCTCACGATAGTTTAATCGTGTTTGCTCTAAAATGATATTGATGAGACTGGTAATTAAGCTATGCACAGCGCCACTTATCAGTTCAGCACTACATTAGTGCTACCACTTAATGACTTATAGTTAGTTATACCTACCCCACTACCACTTGCTATCTGGACCGCACTCTGTCCACACCTCTCTCTATCTCCTCTCTGCCGGCCTTGCTCCTCCTTGATATGTCTGAAAAGAGTTCCAGGAGGGGGGGGGGGGGCCACCGGCATTTCACTTTCTACTCTTACTCTGTCCGTGTCTATGGCTCGCTGGTTGGTGGCCATAGAGCAGATAGACACGGTCCTTTGACTCAACTCTCCTCATTTCTCTTTCCTATGCTCTACCCTTTTTTTTTCTCCCAGGCATACTCCTCCCCCTGACCAAGGCAGTTGTGTGCTTGGGTGGGGCCCTGTACCTTTACGGTTTCTCTCGCTTTGTTCTCGTTGCTGGAACCACCGCTGCACCCATCTTTACCCAGCCTTCCTCAAAACCCTTGCTGCTGTCGACTGGATACAAGTGCCAACAACCACTCAACTACCGCCGGCCCGAAGACATTCGGGGTGGCATCAATGCTTCGCCGTTACAATGTTGTTAAGATGTCCCCAGCTTCTACAACACTCCCTACTGAAGTTAAGTCTTCAACCAAAGATTGGGCCGCAGTTCTGCAACCAGTAACCATCGTAAGGTTACAAATCACCCCCAAAGAAGACCCAACTACCCACTCTTTAAAGTGGCCGGAAGACTAGCTTCTGTGCTGAAAACAGATATTATTCAACTGGAAAACATAATTTGAATAACAATACAAAAGGAATGCTGCACCATGGCAGCACAATATGCTTTGCATGATAAAAGTCATATTGTCGTTGTAACTATTTAATCTATGATATAGACACCAACATTAAGTGTGCATGTTTTCCCTTCAAATATATTCAAAGTTAACATTTTAAAATAATTTAAACAAATTAGTAAAGAAGATTATAATTAACAAATCTAATATATGTAACAGAGAAGCAGTAAATATATGTAACAGAGAAGCAGTAAATGTATCAAGAACAAAGATGGCAAAATGCTCTTTGAAGAAGATGAAATAAAGTCCAGATGGGAAGAATATGTAAACGAACTATACAATGATGACAGAGGGAACCCACCCACAATTGAGAAAGAAGATGGGAATATTATATTAGTATCAGAGGTTGAGAAGGCTATCAATGATCTAAAGTCAGGTAAGGCTCCTGGAAGTGACCAGATAACATCAGAAATGATAAAAGGACTAGATGAAGTGGGGATTCAAATCATTCATAAGCTAGTAAATGACATCTATGAGACTGGATTTATACCATTGAATATGAATGAATCCATATTTGTACGACTCCCAAAGAAGCTAAAACCAACATTGTGTACTGAGTACAGAACACTAAGCCTGATGAGTCATATGTTGAAGATGATCCTGAAAATAATTTTACTGAGAAACAGACAGAAAATTGAAGAACAAATCAGTAACGTACAAAGTGGGTTTATATCTGGAAGAGGTACACGTGAAGGGATTTTCAATATGAGAATGATTTGTGAACGTTATTGTGAAGTGAACCAGGATGTTTATGCCTGCTTTATTGACTATGAGAAGGCCTTCGACCGAGTCAATCATGAACTGTTAATCAAATGTTTACAAGATATTGGTGTCAATGGCAAAGACATTAAACTAATTGTGAACTTATACTGGACACAACGTGCATTTATAAAAATGGAGCAGGGCCTATCGGATGAAGTTATGATTAAACGAGGAGTTCGACAGGGGTGTGTATTGTCACCATGTCTATTTAACCTGTACACAGAGATGATTTTCAGACACATTGAAGATTGCAAGGGAGTGACAATAGGTGGCATGAACGTCAACAATCTTAGATATGCCGATGACAGTGTAATACTAGCAGACAGTGAGAAAAACCTACAAGATATAGTGAATAGAATCAATAAAGCTGGAATACTATTCAACATGAAGATGAATGCCAGGAAGACCAAAACAATGGTTATAAGTAAAAAGACAGATAAACCAAATGTCAATATAACCATAGATGGCACAAACATAGAACAAGTATCCGAATTCATATATCTCGGACAAAAGATTACAAATGATGGGAGATGTGAGGAAGAAATTAAAAGAAGGATAACAATAGCCCGAACAACATTCTCCAAAATGTATAGAGTGTTAACATCAAGTAAGATATTAATACAAACAAGGAAGCGTATTCTTCAGTGTTATGTGTGGTCTACTCTAATGTATGGGGCAGAGACATGGACAATCTCTAAGAAAATGTACAAACGTTTAGCAGCATTTGAGATGTGGACTTATCGAAGGATGATGAAAATATCATGGACAAAGAAGATCACCAACAAAGAAGTTCTCAGAAAAATTAAAAATAAGAAAAGCTTGTTTGCCACTATACAGACAAAGAAACTTATTTATTTTGGCCACATCATTCGTCAGAGTTCAATATACCGTACATTGTTGGAAGGGAAGGTGAATGGCAGCAGAGGGAGAGGGAGACCAAGAACATCATGGTTTACAAATATTTCACAGTGGACAGGCTTGAATTATTCACAGTCTATCAGAACAGCACAACATCGAGACAAGTGGAGAACCATTGCATCCAACCCTCGACTAGAGGACGGAACTATTGATTGATTGATTGAATATATGTATCTAAAGAAAAACATGACATAAACCCCCCAAAACACTCAAAACCATCTGATTATACAACTATACCGTTGAAATGGTACACTTGGCCATATACTGCAAATGTTGAGTGCGCCTCTGATACGCTCATTTTGCCGCAGATTGGCCTCCTCCTGCGTGTTTCTCGTGCCGCCGGTAGGTGGCGTGTGGCACGGTGTTCCATTATCCGTGCACGCCGTGCCACTTCTTAAGGCGCGTGCCACTGCGTTGTGGTGGCGGGTGCAGGAGGTTCACACATGGGGGAAAGGGGGTTGGAACCACTTCCGCAACCCATTCACACCCTGCCCCACCCCTCCCCCGCTAGCAACCCCGACCACACCTGCCTCTGTTCCGCCCCTGACCTCGCCCCCGCCCCCTTCTTCCTTTTACCCCAGCCGTGCTTTTGTGCACATCAATGACGCGGAGATGACAGAAGTAGCATTTCAGCTACAAAATCAAACTGGCACCCCGAAATATAGGATATATATACTTATATATATACTTATATATATACGTATATATATACTTATATATATAAGTATATATATACTTATATATATACTTATGTATATACTTATATATATATAGATGTATATATGTGCCTCCTCATGTGACTATATGATATAGAAACCTATGCATATAATAAAATAATAAATACAATATGGAATATATATGCATATATATATATGCATAATATATATGTAAATATATTCTATATTCTATATTGTATTTCTTATTTGTACTCGTTTTATATGATTGAGCTGGGTGGTGTGTTTTTATTTGGTTGGGCTGTGGGTTGCAAACCATCAAAGACATAAAGCTGTAGAGGTATCTTTTCACAACCCTCTAAATTAATAAGAAATTATACGATAGAATATATATATATATACATATATGTCTCAAGTGTATTTTGCTTGTTTCTATATTAAACCAGAGTGTTAGTAATAGTTTTGAGCACATTGATGCATTGCATATATTCATCTTTACCCTTCATCTATTTAAAATAAATCTATTGCATTCCTTTAAGTAAGCATGCGTAAGATGGTTTGAATCGGCCGAGGTTCGAACTCAGGGTTCGAATCCAACGACGTACTACATGGGAGTCAGGCATTCAACTCAGTCGGCCACCCTTTCAAGAATACTATATTTAACCATATTCTAACTCCTAAATCGACCACCTCCATACATGGACCACTTAGAGTCGGTCCCAAGGTCGCTCGATTTAAATAGGGTTTACTGTATGTATATATATATATATATATATATATAATATATGTATGTATGTGTACAAAATACATGGTATAGATCTGTTGGAGCAAAAATTGGCAGTGGTACAGTGAGTGGCGGTTACAGCGTGAAGAGGGGTGGGTGGCGACCCCTCTGAGCTGAGGTGGGGAGGCTGGAGTAGTAGATGACTATGAGAGACTCCCACAGTCCATGGAGCCGAGTGACCGATGAGGGAGAGGATGGATATTCTGGGTTATTATACTCGTATAATTCTTATAAAGCATATATATAGATAGATAGATAGGAGGAGACACCCCAAAATTAATATAGATGCCGTTTGTTTTGAACATATATATGTAATGTATTATATTTGAAATCGTTGGTATATGTAGCACACATTCGTGCAACTGCGTAGTTTACTCTCGCTGCCATGTCGCTCCGAGCAGTTTAGGTTAGAGCTACTCCGAGCAGCTCCAATCAGCTCCGAGCAGCTCCGAGCAGCGCGCCTTTCCTCGCCGTTAATTGCTCGGCGCCGCGGGGCCCCGAGTCAATATGAGCATTCCATTAAGGCGCATGACCTCTGTAAAGAAGACGGGCGTCAAATCGCATACACTCCTGGCGTAATATTTGGCGTCATATTTAAGCCGCAGCCGGAGGGTGAGCCAGGAGCAGGCTGCGCGGGTTAATGTAACCGGGAGGGCGGCGAGCAACTCCCGGGAAGCTCGCGCCGCCCGACGGAGACGGTGTGTGGGTGGGTGGTGGTGTGGGTGGGACGAAATGGGGTGCCAGCGGTGGATGAGGGGGAAGGGGCGCAGCTTGCAGGAAGAGCCATAATGTATAGCCATCACAAAGCCTAACCTTGTACCCTTTGAAGCGCCAAGTGTGAGTAAAATGGTTCGCGTACAGAGTATCAAAGCAATAGCATGCAATGCGATTATATTATGCACATATATATATATATACATAGTATATATATACTATGCATATATATATATATATATATATATATATATATATATATATATATGTAGTATATATATATATACATGTTCACATTATTTCATTTTACTACCATTTTCTTTTCATTCCAGCGTTGCTATTTCCCCGAATGTACATATTGCCAGCATTAATGGTGGAGACTAGAATTGAATAGATTATGTAGGCATTTTTAAACTCACCGATCACTAGATGGTGGTGCAATTCTGTTTGGGTTAATTGATCAATTATGAGCTCCAAGAGAGGAGAACAGTACTGAGCAACAACGCTGGGTGGATTCCACTATTACTTATTAGATACATTGCGTTCCATTTCCCTAGTCTACTCATACTATTTTAACCCTTTTCAACATCGTGACCATTTATTTTTTTAAATGGTGGTAAATATGTTTATTCTGCTGAACAAGTCTTTTGTCCATGCCGAAGCACTGGTCTTGCAGCCATGTATTTGTTAATTCAGGGTTATTTACACAAAGGGTGTATAGAATAAGGTATACAGTAACTAAACTGTTGAATACACACTTTGCAGCATGTAACACAATGAAATTCTGTAACCCAACACATCTACAGCCAACAAGCATTAACAACATCAAATTATTTACCAACATAAAGACTACTACATTAGTCATATAGAACTAAAGCTAATTATATATGATACAAGTCACAAGAGCAACAACCACGCAAAGCAACATCAACACAATACCCGCAAGTTAAACTATTAAACTGTAACATAGATCTTTGGCACTTGACGCCCCATCAGATCAGGTAGGAAGAACCTCAGGCATGAAGGACGCCGAGTTGTCAGCTGTATCGCTTTATGCCGTCACCGCCGGCAGAGACCGGGGGAAATTAAAGCTCGTAGACAGGGACAGGCCGCCCCCGTCACCCCCCATCACGGTCGGCCGTCTCAAGGCCGCCATGCCCGGCGGCATCGACCGTCCTGACGGCGGGTGGTGGTGGTAGCCGAGGTGGTGCTGCATGGTGGTGGTGCTTCTGGGTGGTGCTGACGGCTGAGGGGTGATTTATGTGTGGTATGGCCAGTTCAGCGCATTGTTGCACATGTGTTAGCTTAGAGTGGCATAGTCTGATGTTTTGGGGTTTCTGTCAGTTTTTAAAATTATATATATATTAAGTTTGTTGTCATATTATAATTTACCTTATTTTTAGTTTGAAGTAACATTTGTTTTAAGTGGCTAACATTTGAGATATTTGAAGCGCAAACATGCAAACTTAATTTTGGCAAGCACATAAAAACCCTCACTCAGTCTATGAGGTACAGCACTAACAGGTTTTATTAAATTAACTCAGTATTCCCTTCTATGCGGGAATAAATACTTACTTATTGCATATGTACAAGCAAATCTAGATAATTGTTTTGCTTTTGAAAACTTGACACTTTCATTGGAATAAGTAGCTTTAAAATGGGGATGATTACTACTCTATTTAGTGATTCTAACATCAGATGAAATCACCAGAATATAGTTATATTACGAATAGCAAAATAGATATGTATATTCCCAAGTTATGCTAGCAAATATCCTTTATATATGTGATATAAGTAATAGATTATAGAGCATGCATATCATCATAGAACATAATGTCGTATATAAAGCAGCGCCCATTGCATCGGTTATTACCCTAGAGTGAGAGTGTGAGCAGTAAGCCCATCTCTCAGCGTTGTATCGGGTTTCAATCTGAGACGACGCTCACTATCCAAGCCATTACCCGTGAGAGACATTGACTGACGTTGCTATTGATGCTGGGATATCACTTTGAATCAAGCTGTTTTCCAATGCGCGCCTCCCAAGGGTTATAGTGTGCCGAAGACGGCCGCCTGAGATTGCGCAGTGCTTCAGAGTGTCCGATGGCCGGCATGGATTTCTGTGGTGGGTGATATGGGCGGCGGAAGGAAAATGAGGAAGGGAGGTGGTTTTATGGGGCAGTGCTATGTGCTGTCGATAAAATTAGGGGCGTGGGAAGGGGTGAGGTTGGAGGTGAGGTGAGTCTGTGTGAGAATGAGGTGTGGTTGTGCCTGTTCATGGGGATGGAGTAAGGTTGGTGGGTTGTGTGGGGATTTTGGGAATGTTGTGTGAGGTTGGTGGGTGGGAATGTGGTGGTGTTTGTTGTATAGGGGTTTTGGAAATGGAGTGAGATTTTGTGAGGTTGGTGTGTGGGAATGTAGTGTGGTTCTGTGGGGATTTGACAATAGAGTGGGGCTATGGTAGGTGGGTGGGGATGTGTTTTTGTTTCTTGTGTGGGGTTTTGCGAATGGAGTAAGACTGTGTGAGGTTGGTGGGTGGGAATGTAGTGTGGTTCTGTGGGGACTTGACAAGAGAGTGGGACTGTGGTAGGTGGGTGGGGATGTGTTTTTGTTTCTTGTGTGGGGTTTTGCGAATGGGGTGGGACTGTGTGAGGTGGGTGGGGGGTGTTTTTGTTTCTTGGGTGGGGTTTTGCGAATGGAGTGGGACTGTGTGAGGTGGGTGGGGATGTGTTTTTGTTTCTTGTCTGGGGTTTTGCGAATGGAGTGGGACTGTGTGAGGTGGGTGGGGATGTGTTTTTGTTTCTTGTCTGGGGTTTTGCGAATGGAGTGGGACTGTGTGAGGTGGGTAGGGGGTGTTTTTGTTTCTTGTCTGGGGTTTTGCGAATGGAGTGGGACTGTGTGAGGTGGGTGGGGATGTGTTTTTGTTTCTTGTCTGGGGTTTTGCGAATGGAGTGGGACTGTGTGAGGTGGGTGGGGATGTGTTTTTGTTTCTTGTGTGGGGTTTTGCGAATGGAGTGGGACTGTGTGAGGTGGGTGGGGATGTGTTTTTGTTTCTTGTCTGGGGTTTTGCGAATGGAGTGGGACTGTGTGAGGTGGGTGGGGATGTGTTTTTGTTTCTTGTCTGGGGTTTTGCGAATGGAGTGGGACTGGCAATGTGGCGTCATTGTATATGGCTTTGAGAAGAATAGATTGGGGCTGCGTGAGGGTGAAGGATGGGGTGAGAATGCGGCGTGATTGTGTGGAAATATACGTATGATGTGGCGTTATGTTTTGGGATTAGCGTCAATAAATAGTGGTTGTAGATGAAGTAGTGTTCTGTATGGCTGTGTGTAGGTTTATGGGAGTGAGTAGGGTCGGGGAGGGGCTGTGTGAGATTGGGGTATATGGATTTTAGCTCTGTTGGTTTTTGGGAATGGGGTGTGATTGTCTGCGATTGGTGTAAATTAATTGAAGGCGCGTGAGTTTATGCGAATGGATTTTTGATGTGTGTGGTATGGGATTAGTGGGAACGTGTTGGAATTGTCTGGATTGAATTGGAATCAGGTAGTTTTGCGTCCTATATACATATAGTATGGTGGATGGTGAAATTTGGATGTTGTAATTAGCGGTGTTAAAAAAGGAGAGACATGACAATGAAGAGGATTGCGGAGGAGAGAGAGGGGAATGGGAGGGGGGGGGGACAGAGTATGAGTTCGTGGTGTTTTTAAATTCGGGTGTGAATGGCATGCGAATAAGGTGTGAATAGGAGGGTGGGTGTGGTGGTCCAGTGGTGAGGGAGTGTGCGTGTAATGGTGATGAGGGTGTGGGTACGGGTGTGCGTGTGGGTGGGTGGGCGTGTGGCCCGACATGGCAGCACCGATGACACAGCATCCATAGCCGATGGCGGGGGTGGGTGGAGGACGGGAAGCGGGGAGTGGGGCGCGGAGATCGGGGAGCGGGTGGCGGGTGTTAAGGGATCGGGAGCGGGGAGCGGGGAGCGGGGCGCGGGGAGCGGGGGACAGGACGCGGGGAGCGGGAAGCCGGGAGTGGGGCGCGGAGCGCAGGGAGCGGCGCGCCGTGAGCGGGGAGTGAGGGGCGGGGAGCGGGGTGCGGAGGGCCGGCTCGTGACTCAAAAGCCGCAATTAATCGCCCAAGTTCTCTAAACACGGCGGAAACCCGGGCTCGGCCCGCTCGATGCCGGTGGCAGCGGGCCTGTAATCACGGCCGCCCAGCCTATAATCCCCGCCGCTGTTTTTGCTGGAAACCCGGTCGATCAGCGTGCGCTATTTGGCAAAAATATTAACTCAATATCCGGTCACGCTTTGTGCGACGCGTCGCGGAGATGGATCGTCGCACGTCGGGCCGACCGCGACGTTTTGACTGCGACGGTGTGAGGCGTGAGGAGAAAGGAGATCGCCTCGGAGAGTAAATGATTGCCCCACCCCCGTTCTCTCCCCGTCCCGCCCCTCCCCTCCCCTTCCCCCCTCCACCCCCTCCCCTCCCCCCTGCCCTAACAGTAACAGTCACCACCTCTTCCCCTCCTACTCCTGTCACAGCCGCAATTGCCCCTGCAGACAATCTTGACACAGATTCGATTTGCGGAGAAGGATATATATATATAGATATACTGATATATCATATATACCGATATGTTATATCATTTGTTATGTGGATATATATAACAGTACTTTCATATTTTATTATATTAAATTACTACTGAAAATATATATGTATCTCAACCATCTTCTATTTAACTTCGATTGTACCGATCCGATTGTCTGGACTGTTTCCTGAGAACTGACTACCTCCAGACACTCTCTTTCCGGTTGATATATATATATATATATAAGTCAGGACGTTATGCAAGGGTTGTGTGGGGGGAGGGGGCTGCGTCGAGTGGAATACCCAATTCTCAGAGTGGGGTGATTTGTGGGTATTAACCACTGCCTATTATTATGGTTCATAATGGAGATTATCGGTACATATACTTTATGTACTACCCTTCTTCCACGGGTTTCTTTGCAATCCCCTAAGTATGTATCCACCTCCTTCATGTCTTTCTATAAACTTGCATTCAATAATGCTATGTCTGTCCTATTTAATATGTGCAAATACTTTTTTTTTTAAATCAAATTGGTTCTCATACATAAGTATCGCCATTCCACTCTTTGTCCCTTTCTCTCTCTCTTTCTCTCTCTTTCTCGCTGTCTCTCTTTTTCCATTCCGATCCCTTCTTTCTTTGTCAGGTCATCTCTCACACCTCCACTGCCCTTCATATTCTGTTCGACTCCCTACCTCTACTCAAATCCCCTTTCTCTTCCCTAACTCATCCTCTCTTTCACTCACTCCACGCACTCTCCTTCCCTTCCAATCAATCCTTTCCCCGCCATCAACCCCTAATTCATACACTCGAACACACCCACACATCCACACACTTAAATGCTCTCCCATCCTCTCTAACACCCTCATCCTCAAGCCACCCTTCAACATATCCCGTCTCCTTGACCCACCCTACAGTAGCATTCCCCTCTCCATTCCCCCCCTCGCCCATTTTACCACCCAACCTGTCATCAACCCCTCCTCTATGTCACCCACTCGCCACATTACCCCCAACCACACACACACACTTAAACCGTCTCCCGTCCTCTCTAACCGTCTCCTATCCTCTCTAACCCCTACCATCCTCTATAACCCTCTCCCATCCTCTCTAGCCCTCTCCTATCCTCTTTAACACTCTCCAGTCCCCTCTTACCCTCTCCCATCCTCTCTAATCCTCTCACATCCTCTCTAACACTCTCCCGTCCTCTCTAACCCTCTCCCATCCTCTCTAACACTCTCATATCCTCTCTAACACTCTCCCATCCTCTCTAACACTATCCCGTCCTCTCTAACCCTCTCCCATTCTCACTAACCCTCTCGCATCCTCTCTAACCTTCTTCCATCCTCTCTAACCTTCTCCCATTCTCACTAACCCTCTCCCATCCTCTCTAACCTTCTTACATCCTCTCTAACCCTCTCCCATCCTCTCTAGCCTTCTTACATCCTCTCTAACCCGCGCCCATCCTCTCTAACACTCTCCAGTCCTCCCTAGACCTCTCCCATTCTCACTAACCCTCTCCCATCCTCTCTAACCTTCTTACATCCTCTCTAACCCTCTCCCATTCTCACTAACCCTCTCGCATTCTCTCTAACCTTCTTACATCCTCTCTAACCCTCTCCCATTCTCACTAACCCTATCCCATCCTCTCTAACCTTCGTACATCCTCTCTACCCCTCTCCCATCCTCTCTAGGCCTCTCATATCCTCTCTAACCCTCTCCTGTCCTCTCTAGAACCCTCATCACCAAGCCCTCCGCTTCAATCCCTTTCATCCACTCGCCAGATTAACATCCCTCACTCATTCACTCGCTCCCATTCCTTCCACACAATCTCCTCTTCCATCCACATCCACAATCCCATAGATCCGGGGAGGCTCTTCTTATAGCTCCTTCCTTCTCTCAATCCTCCTACCCCTCCCATATCCCACTCCACCACGGAGTATCCTCCTATCGCCCCTTCATACCCCAATCCTCCTACATTCGCCTATATCCCACCCCCCCACCCCTCCACCCCCCACCCCCCCAACACCACCACGAGCCGATACCAGCACCAGAGTGGCGAAATTTAAATGAGTCTGAGACGTGAGGGGGATCCGCCACAGGGGTGCTAGGGGGTGTTTGTGGTGTTGGGGATGTTGGGAGTGTTCGGAGGTGTGGGGAGTGTTAGCGGGTGTTAGGGGTGCTGGGGGTGTTGGTGGTATTGTGTGGTGTTGGGGGTGTTTGGGGTGTTAAGGGTAATGTATGTGTTTGGGGGGTATTGGGTGTTAGGGGTGCTGGGGGTGTAGGGGTGTTAGGTGTTCGGGGGTAGTGGCCTATGTGTGGGGGGGGGGGGGGGTGTTGATGGTTTTTGGGGTGTTAGCGGGTGTTGGGGAGTGTTTGGGGAAGTGGTTGTGTTGTGGAGTGTTGGATGTCTTGGCGGTTTGGGGGGTTTTGGGGTGTCGGAGGGTGTTGGGGTGTTATGGGGTGTCGGGGGTTTGGTGTTTGTGTTGGGGGTTGGGTGTGGGGGGTTGTGGTGTTGGGGTGTTGGATGGTGTTGGGGTGTTAGTGGGTGTTGGGGAGTGATTGGGGTAGTTGTTGTGTTGTGGAGTGTTGGATGTGTTGGGTTTGGGGGTTTTGGGGGTGTTGGGGTGTTTGGGGTGTGGGGGTGTTTGTTGTGTGGGTTTGGGGTGTTGGGTGTGGGTTTGGGGTGTTGGGGTGTGGGGGTGTTGGGGTGTTGGGTGTTGGGATGTCAGGGTGTTGGGGTGTTATGGGGTGTCGGGGGTGTTTAGAATTGTGTGAGGTATTAGCGGGTGTTAGGAGTGTGAGGTATTAGCGGGTGTTGGGAGTGTCGGAGGGTGTTGGGGTGTTATGGGGTGTCGGGGGGTGTTTAGAGTGCTGTGTTGTGTTGGCGGGTGTTAGGAGTGTTGGGGGTGTTGGTGGTGTTGGGAGTGTTGGATGGTGTTAGCGGGTGTTAGCGGGTGTTGGGGAGTGATTGGGGTAGTGGTTGTGTTGGGTTATTGGGTGTGTTGTGGAGTGTTGGATGTGTTGGCGGTTTGGGGGGTTTTGGGGAGTGTTGGGAGTGTTCCAGGGTGTTGGGGTGTTATGGGGTGTCGGGGGTGTTTAGAATTGTGTGAGGTATTAGCGGGTGTTAGGAGTGTTGGGGGTGTTGGAAGTATTGGGGATGTTGGGAGTCTTGGAGGGTGTTGGGGTGTTATCGGGTGTTGGGGGTGTTTAGAATGATGTAGGGTGTTGGCAGGTGTTAGGAGTGTTGGGGTGTTGGTGGTGTTGGTGGTGTTGGGAGTGTTGGATGGTGTTGTGAGGTGGTAGTAGGAGTGTTGGGGTGTTGGGAGTGTTGGGAGTATTGGGGATGTTGGGAGTGTTGGAGGGTGTTGGGGTATTATGGGGTGTCGGGGGGTGTTTAGAATGCTGTGGGGTGTTGGCGGGTGTTAGGAGTGTTGGGGTGTTGGGAGTGTTGGGAGTGTTGGGAGTATTGGCGGGTGTTGTGAATTGTTGGCGGGTGTTAGGAGTGTTGAGGTGTTGGGAGTGTTGGCGGGTGTTAGGAGTGTTGGGGTGTTGGGAGTGTTGGCGGGTGTTAGGAGTGTTGGGGTGTTGGGAGTGTTGGCGGGTGTTAGGAGTGTTGGGGTGTTGGGAGTGTTGGCGGGTGTTAGGAGTGTTGGGGTGTTGGGAGTGTTGGCGGGTGTTAGGAGTGTTGGGGTGTTGGGAGTGTTGGCGGGTGTTAGGAGTGTTGGGGTGTTGGTATGTTGGGGGTGTTGGGTGTGGGTGTTGGGTTGGCGGTGTTAGGAGTGTTGGGGGTATTGGTAGTGTTGGGGGTCGTGTGAGGTGTTGGCATATGCTGGGAGTGTTGGGAGTGTTGGTGGTGTTAGGAGTGTTGGCGGGTGTTGTGAGGTGTTGGTGGGTGTTAGGAGTGTTGGGGTGCTGCTATTGTTGGTAGTGTTGGTAGTGTTGGATGGAGTTGTGAGGTGTTGGCGGGTATTGGTAGTGTTGGATGGTGTTGGTAGTGTTAGGGTGTTGGTAGTGTTTGGGGTGTTGGTGGTGTTTGAAGGGGTGTTGATTATGTTGGGTGTGTTTGGTGTGTTGCTGGCTAGGCTAATGTTGGCGGATTTTGGGAGTGTTGGGTGTATTGGGGGTGTTGGGTTTGTTGAGGGTGGTGGGGTGGTGGGGGTGTTGGGTTTATTGAGGGTGTTGGGGGTATTAACGGGTGTGGCGTATTGGTGAGGGGGGGGGGGTCACGTGAAACTCTCATCCGAGGTCTCGCGGCCCCGTGACATTGGCTTTGACACGGACGCTTAGCGATTCTCACCTTCACAAATTCGCGTTTTCATCTAGGGCTCAACATCCTGGCGAACCCCGTCGAACCGCGGGCTGCAGCCGTGAGCGCGCGAAGATTTTACTGATCACAGCGAGGAAAATAGGTAGAAATGGTGTGAAAAATAAAGCGCTAAGCCCCTCCAGCCCATAAAAGAGTGCCTAGTGATTGTGCCTAGTGAGTCTGTCTCCCCCGGTGGTGGTGGTGTGTGTGTATGTGTGTGGATGGGTGTGTGTGACCAGTGGGTGTGCGAGTAACAATGTGCCGCGCTTCCCATTCAAACTATTTATGGCAATTTGCATGAAAATTGGATGAATGCGATGTTATTTCCCCCCGTGTATAATTCCCAATCTGGTGAGATTTTAACAGGCTCTTATGGCGGGAATGGATTAAGCGGCCCGACATAATCGCGCCGGTTGTGGTTGGGTTATCCCCGCACTGTGCGACGATGTGGCGTGCTAGACGGTTCTTATGTCTAGTGCTAGTAGTCTCCTCCCTCTTCCCCCCCCCCTCCTCTCATCCCCCCACCCTCCCTGCCGCTGATCATCACACGGCGTGTATGAATGAGGTGTTACTTTATAGCGAAACAAATGGGTGCCACGTGACCATGCAGAAAATTAGAGCCAATGAAAATTATTTATCAATCCGCATATAGTCTGCGCTGACCTCACTGAGAATGAGCCGCATAGGACAAATATGATTGTGAACCTTCCATGTATTATGTGTATTTGTAAGCATTGAGGATCTCACTTACCAGGACACCACAGCATCCTCAAACTCACTTTATTTACCCTGCTTATAATTAACAGTGTGAGTAATACCCCTGTCACACTACGACGTAACGAGCCAACGTGAGCCTAACGTGGTCATTTTTCATCATTACGTTGGGTTACGTCATGATGACGTCAGAATGATGTTAGAATGACGTCGAGGTACGTCACATTACGTCGTGTTACGTCGAGTTACGTCAAGGTTTTGGACATGTTCAAAACTTTCGACGTAGGTTGAACGTAAGGGTTTACGTTCGCCGTACGTTCTGTTCACGTTCAGTGAACGTCAATGACGTTAAACGGACGTTATTTCAACGCTACTCACTACGTTCAACTACGTTCCACTACGTTGACCCACATTAAACCAAGTGCAAATGCCTACGACGCTTAATGGGAAAGTCACGAGAACGTCTCGAGAACATCACGAGAACGTCACGAGAACGTCACGAGAACGTGCATTCAACGTACGTTCAACGTCTCATGACATAGTTAACGTCACGTAACGTTCTTCTGGCGATGGAATAACGTTCATAACGTTCCGTGAGCGTAGTGACGTTGTCCTCTCTCGGTGATTGACGGTATCACTACGCTTTACCAACGTTACGTTCTCGTCCACTACGCTGCATCCACGTTCAACTTGTGCTCAAATTTGCATACTACGCCGAGAAGTTCAACGTTCTTCACGTTCTCCCTACGTTGACGTCGTTACGTCGTAGTGTGACAGCCCATAAGGGGGGGGGGGGTGGTTTGTTTTATTTAATGATGCCTCTAGAGCACATTGATTTTTTATCATCGGCTATTTGATGTCAAAGATTTGGTCATTCTGACACATTTCCTTAGAGGAAATTTGCCACCACATAGGCCACTATTTCTGATAAGCAGCAAGGGGTCTTTTATATGCCCTTTCCCACATACAGGACAGCACATACCACATCATTTGATGAACCAGTTGTGGACCACTGGTTGGAAGGGAAAATAACCTAAACTGCAAATGTGTCCACTGAGCAGGATCGATCGGATGACCCACATCTACACAGCTGGACACTCTACCGTCTGAGTTACGTCCCGCTCCGTGAGTATGCGAATGACCATATAATTTCAAATGTGAGAAAAGGGAGGTGGGTTGGAAAAGTTCACACAAAGTGAGTTCCAGGATGGTGTGGTGTGCTGGTGAGTGTGGGCTTGGTTATATAAGGGGTCAGACACCACGGGGTGGGAGTGGATGGATAATCTGACTGTTGAAGTGGGACTGTTGGAGTGGGATTGTTGTCTGAAAGGGTGATTATTGTCCGGGCCTTTGGTTGTGTGTGTAGATTGTTTGTTTGTTATTGTTTTACGTCCTAGCAACATCTACGGGTGTGTAGATAAGCTGCTTGTCTGTGGTGGTGAATGTGGAGAATGTCGATGGTGAGCAGAGGTGTGGGGGAGGGGTATATATGTCCAGTTTAGTGTAAGTGATACATTCACTCAACACTGCTCTCATTATATGTGTGTGAGTGTGTGAGTAAGAAGGAACTACCGCAAGAGGTATGTTATTTTCCATATGAAGAGTTCAGGCGCAAAACCACGTAAACGCCAATCCAAAAATCTAGTTTAAATAAAAGATTTTTACCTAAAAATAATTTGAATTCTCACTACTCACACTTTTCATATGATAACATTGATTATGGAGCAATGAACAAAAGAGAAGGAATAACAATTTTACAAAATTGTAGAGGGTTTGATAAGAATGTTTGCATCCATTTTTGGATTGGTGTTTATGTGATTTTTCGCCTGAACTCTTCATATACTACTACCAACATTGAGATCAATGAGGGGTTCCTCGACCGGGTCCAGGGTGGGATGGTTGAATGGGCATGCCGTAAGCTTTTTGTACGGGCGGTCGTAGGATTAATCCATGGCCGAGTCAAATGGAAGATAAACACAATTGATAGACTACGTGTTAATGGCACAGACAGGTAACTAGGATATTTATGGCAAGGACTGGTCTTCCCAGTATCAGGATAATGTAACTGATTGGGATAGTGTCTCAATGTGTCGACAACACGTATTAACTCGGACACGCTTCTAAAATGGACAGCCTTCCATCTGTTATCACGTTTTAACGAGGGTGGACTGTACATAATGGAATAAACTACATTAATTTCAGGACTGTATTATTTCCAGATAGCTACAATATGTGTTCTTATTCAACTAAAGATTTCTGTATTGTAATATGTATTATGGTGTTTTTAATTAATATAGTATGGTTTAGAATGTGGACATGATTTATATTATTCAGGTCATCTACATAAATATAGACAGAGTTTGGTGAAAGTAATAATACTGTATATCTGGACCTGGGGGGGGGGGTGTTGATGGGTGGTGATCTCGCAGCCAAGAGTATTTTCATTGAATTCACGACATCGGGCTCTACATTAGCTATTAGCATGTGAGCATCGCTGCGAATATCCTATTAGGATCATACGGCTTGGTAAACTAAGAAGTAACAACCACGTAATATGTTACTGCTAGAAACCTCTGCACTGTTTATTTTCAAAAGTAATACTTAAAAAATAGTATTGTTCAGAAAAAATAGAACCGACTAAATTTATAAGGTGGTGCTGGGTGTGTTGTTTCGCTACCTAAACGGCGTGCTAATACTTAATCGCAAATTATACACATTGAAGTCCTATTAATAGGATATATTGCCTGTCAATTCGCTGCCAGTCGCTGCTACGTTGTATGTATTTCTAAAAGTGACTGTGCCTCTATGACTACATTGTCTTATGGTAAGCAACGTCACTCACTGCAGTTCGTGTTCTATAATATGGATGTTAGTAGAACAATTGGTTATATTGTTTTAGACATGTCCCCTACACACACCATTGAACATACAGCACCATCACCAGCCCCGCCTATTGTTTAACAAGAGACTGACACACGAATTGTTCCTTGGTAAACGCCGTTTCGCCAAGACAGACGGGCACATACTGACTGACTCTATTATAGACACTATAACATACTCTATGACATACTCTAACACACAATAAAAGACTATATAACAGACTCTTTTACATACTCTATAATAGACTGTATACAAGATTCTATAAGAGACTCTATAATACTATATAACAGATTCTATGACACACTCTGTAACACACTCTATAGCAGATTGGGCTGACACCTAACACACCTAACACCCATCTCACAGCACCACCACCTACCACCCACCACCCTCCAGAAGAGACTCGCCGAAATGATCTCCTCTATCCTCCACAATCGCCACTTCAACACCTACTGAGAGGCTCTACAGTGTCTGAATTGTATTTAGCTACAAAACATCAGTATATGTTAACCATCAGTAATGTGTAATCAGATATCTGTTAGCCCTAATCAGTTAATATTTCTAAACATGTAAACATTTCACTACCTCAGGTTCTAAAATGTGTATGTACATACCACACCACAGTCAACTGTACTGGTTAAATCTTACACCCATCACACTCCATCTACTTCCTCTCATCCACATTCCAGAATGGACTCACCGACAAGATAGCCCCCGCCCCACTTTTATACTCCACCACCCACCACCTCCACCCCCCACCCCCACCCCCCAGTACCCCAAACACCCACCCACCCCGACTGTACCCTGTGCGAGTGGAGCAAAGCAGCCATTTTACGGGTGAAAATCTACTTTTGAAAACCTTTTAAGCGGCTCTGTCATGCGTGTGATGGCCCTTAATACGGCGGCATTGCCCCTTAATGGCCGTATCAGTCCTGATTTGTCCAACGGCGGTGAACGCGATCCCGGATTTATCCTGAGCAAATTACGCCATAATGCTGACGTCGGTCTGCCGGGACACCACTCCGCCCTGCCGTACCGGCGTACCGCTCCGTACCGCAGCACCAGCGTACCGGCGTACCGGTGCCGCCGGCGCGTCGGTGACATATGTTAACTTGCGCTCCTCTCGCTGAGTTGCTCGCCGAGCCGCTCCCGACCGCCGCGCCCGGCGCCACCTCGACCCGCCGCCGCCACTGCCGTCACCACCGGCACAAAGCCGCGCTCCACGGTCGATTAATGCCCTTCTCCTCATTAGACGCGCCTGCCGGATCGTCGCCGAAACGGCGCGGAGTGATCGTCTTTGTTTTGTAATCGAGTTGCCGCGTAATCTGGCCGTGGCTCCCGGACAGGAGTTTCCATTTGCGGGGTCTGATGTGCTGATGGGATTACCCCACACCGTCTCCGGCCCTGCTCCCCCCCCCCCCAGCCCCTTCTCTCTCGCTCCCGTTATTCTTCTGCTTCTTACCCATCAACCCCCGCCTCCTCCTCCTTCTGTGCCCCCCCCCCGCGCCCCGCGCCTAGCCCCCTGCCGCGCCTCGCCTCGCGCTCCTCCAAGCCCCCAAGCCCTCGCCCCCCCGCCGCACACATCCCCCCGCCGCACCCAGCCCCCTGCCACACCCAGCCCCTCTGCTATACCCAGCCCCCCGCCGCACCCCGCGCCCCGCGCCCCGCGCCCCGCGCCCCGCGCCGCGCCCCCCCGCGCCCCCGCGCCCCGCGCCCCCGCGCCCGCGCCCGCGCGCCCGCCCCGCGCCCCGCGCCCCGCGCCCCGCGCCACCTCGCTGGTTTCCGGGGAGAATGGGGTGTGGTGCGGAAAGAGGAGGAAGGGGAGGAGGGGAAGGACATCTAATAATCTACTGGAGGTTAGAAGCCACAAGTCCTCGGCCACAATGAGGTTACCTTACTGAAGGTGACGCCTCCCCCGGGGCTGGCGGCACTCCTTTATGTCTGTGTCCGGGGTGCGGTGGGGCAGGACGCGGATGGCGGCTGTTTTCAGATGGTCCAGAGCGCAGAGCGCTATCTCCGGTGTGGAGATGGCAGAAGCGGGGGATGTGTGTGTGTGGGGGGGGGGGGGGCGTAGAGGTAGACGTCGCTAAAGCTGAACTTGAAGCGATCGTGCATATATATATATATATATATATATAATATATATATATATACATATATATATATATGTGTATATATATATTATGTGTGTACAGTCCATAAATAGATCTACAGCTGCACCTGTTTTTACAAACAAGTCCCCTTGCATACCAAAGTTGCGCTGATATAAGAGATGCCCTGAAATCTGATGGACAATTAAATGCAACTCTGCCCCTGCATCCAGAACAATGCGGCCCTGATATAGCATGTGCATTATCATTGGAGGGATACTTAAATGAAGCAAAGACAGGTTATACATTGAAAGATTGTCCGCACATTGTAGGGGTTCGTCGATCACAGCAGTCACTGAATACATTGCTATCGATGATATCGATTATATCGTTGCTATCGTTGCTGTCGCTGCGATTGTTGCTATCGTTGCTCTCTTGGTTGGTGTTTGAATAGGGCAGGATCTGATGGGTTGGCTTAATGCTAGTATACTACAACTGAACGGGACAGTGCATCATTTTTCCCGTGGAATGGTACCTCATTAGGGTAACACTATGAAGCTGCCATATGTCAGAACTGTTGCAAATCGGTATCTGGCTTGATATGACCTCAGATTTTGTTTGGACTTAAAGTGCTAATAAATCAATCAGACCTAATTAATCAATTAATGAACCAAGAAGCGCGGGTTTTATGGTTTTAGAATGAATGCCTGATTGGTATGTTTAGGTCATATCGGTAGCAAAGGCAATATCCATGGCTGTAATGTGTTAGAAATTGCCATGAGTGTTAGAAAGATAGATATTCAGCACGCAGCTATATAAATAAAGAATACTATGCATATACGCGAAGGCTTCCCATGGCAAGTTTCTGACTATACTCATATTCCAATATCCTGTAGCTGTAGCTGTTGTCCTTCAAAATAACAAATACAACTATACCAAATCTGGTCATTAAGTATGTTTTCATTTTTGTTTTAAAATGTTTGACGTTATCTCACTGAAAGAATAAGCAGTTGTAATCCGGCTCGCGTCATCCTGATTATTAGCTCTACTTATTGCAGCATAACGGAGACAAGTGGACTAGAACCGGTGCAGTGTGGAGTTGGAGCCTATCCCCACCTACCCCGCCATAGCCGGGGTCATATATAGGAAGCTGCCGGGACAGCTGAACAGTGAATGCGGGCGGCTGACACCAGGGGGTGGCACACAGCTTACCGCCGCGCATTGACACACGCCACTTCCGGCCGCCGAGAGCGACATGGTCGGGTATCGGGGCGTATTGATTCGACGCTTCTAACCGAGATATCAAGCGCTACACAATGGGAGCTAAGAAATAGTGCGGCCGTGGACGCCGACACCCGAGAACCTTCCCCCCCCCCACACACACACACTCACACACATAGGCACACCCACACACACACACACTCACACACATAGGTACACCCACCCACACACACATAGGCACACACACTCACACACATAGGCACACACTCACACACACTCACACAAACTCACACACACTCACACCCACACAACACTCACACACATAGGCACACACAATCACACACTCACACACATAGGCACACCCACACACTCACACCTACACACACACTCACACACATAGGCACACACACTCACACCCACCTAGGAACACCCACCCACACACACATAAGCACCCACACACCCGCACACCCACACACCCACTCACACACATCCACACACACATAGGCATACACACACTCACACACACTCACACACATAGGCACACACACTCACACACACTCACACACACATAGGCACACACACTCACACACTCATAGGCACACCCACACACACTCACACACACACTCACACACATAGGCACCCACACACCCACCCACACACACATAGTAGACATATATCCACACACCCACATACACACACTCACACACACAGGCACACACACCCACACACACTCACAACACCCTCTCACACACAAACCAACACACCCACACACTCACACATCCATACACACCCAGATTCGCACATCCACACACACACACAGGCACCCACACACACTCACACACTCACACATACCCACACCCACCAACACACCTACTAACACCCACCAACACACCCACACACTCACCAACACACACACATACACCAACTGCCCTCAGGCTCCTCCCCTTCCTCCCTCCCCCTCCCACACACATGCTCACATACACCCCCCCCCTCCCCCACGCGCACATACTCACCCCCCCAGACACACACACTAACTGCCCTCAGGCTGCTGGCCCTCCTCCCTCCCTGCCTCCCACACACATACTCACAAGTCACATACACTAGCAACACACACACACTCACCCCCCACACATACACACCCACTCAACCACACCCATACATACACCAACTGCCCTGAGGCTCCTCCCTCCTCCTCCCTCCCCCTCCGTCCTCCCTCCCTGCCCCCCTCCCTCTCTCCCCACACACATACTCACATACACTTCTCCCACATACACCCACACACACTAACTGCCCTCAGGCTCCTCGCCCTCCTCTCTCCCTCTCTCTCTCTCCCCACTCCCTCCCACACACATACGCACATACACTTCCCCCACGCCCACACGCCCCCTCCCGTGACGCGACCACCACCTAGCGGGGATTATGCGACTTAAATGGATCAAAACCCCCCCACAAGACCGCGGGTAGCGCCCGGGGCGTCTAAAAGCGCTAAATGGGACTGGGCATCCGGGCCCCTATCACTGCTATTGTTGCATTGAGAACAGGCCTGGTGGAAATGGTGGACCACGGCTACCTACCAGCTACTACCAGCTACGACCAGCAGCAACCAGCTACACCGACTGCTCACCCCTATTCTCTTTACCACTTCACTTTCCATGCACATTCCCTCTCTGTCCCTCTGTCTATCTCTCTAAATCCCCTTAGGCTATGGTTGCTCTGAACGCCCCCAAATATGGGTGGCTTGCTCGGGGATAGGGTGGTGGTCACCAAGATAGTGGCTTACAGATTGTATGTACTGTAAGGGTGTGTATAGTGAGAGAAGCCGCTCTAGCCTGGCACTGTTTGATTAGGAGAATAATTCTGCCTGCCTATAGTGGAATAATAAACTATTTCCCCCACCAAACACCCGCCCTCTAACGGCATTAGAGGGAACTTGCTTTCTAGTTGGGACATTGGATAGCACCTAAAATTACAGAAATTGGGAGAAAATAAGACATAAATGGGAGAAAATAAGACAGGAATACCACATGTTATAAAGGAAATAGGTTTCATTTAATGCCAGGTTAATAAATACATCATAGTTCCTCTCAGCATGTTTGACATGTTTAACATTGAGAAAAAGCCTACATTTAGATCTAGACTATAAGATATAATTCACTCAAAGAGTCAAGTTTTCTTATATTCTTCATGTTGTTATTATTTCTGATGGACCATAGCAAGGACCAAGAATGCGGAGGTCAGCATTCATTGCATGTACCCCTTTGAAGTTCTTGTTGACACATTGGATATTTTCTGAACTTAAGTATAGATAATTCTATATGTGTAGTCACTAGCTCCCCGACCCGCTAACCCCAGAATCCCACCCCAACTACAGATTACTCACTCTGGGCCCATATGTATGAGCCAATTTTTAACCGGACCAGGGTTAAAGGAGGGTGCCGGGTTAGCTAACCGCAGAGTTCCGAATGTGTCACAGGGGATGTATATGACCAAAATGCGCCCGAGTTAGCTAACGTTTCAGTTATTTATAGATTTGGGAAATCCGTCTGCGTTTATAGCCATATATTAGGCTCAAATATATTAAATGCTATCATATTTAACAGAATTACACACGCAATAAGTGAAATTTTATCAATTTAACCCTAAATTCAAACCCTCCTTAAGGCTACCGCCGCATTGGCGGCGATATTAATAGTTATATTTTCGAATCGACGAACGTACAATCAACAAACCGCCGCCGCCGCCAGTATGGAAAGGGACGCCGATGCGGTGGCGGCGATTTGTTTACTTTACGTTCGTCGATTCGAAAATATAACTATTAATATCGCCGCCAATGCGGCGGTAGCCTTAATAACGCTTCGAATTTAGGGTTAAATTGATCAAATTTCACTTATTGCGTATCTAATTCTGTTAAATATGGTCGCATTGAATAGATTTGGGCCAAGTCGGTGCCTATCCCCACCTTTAACCCTCCTTTCGCATGGGGTTAGTGCAGGCGACTTTAAACTCCCCGAGTTAGTTTAACCCCGACACATACATACACACTTTTGGCCGCTAACCCGGGAAATCCGCACGACCCGGGTTACGACCGCTAACCCGGGCTCATACATATGGGCCCTGGTCACCCACACCCTATCTATGGTACTCCCCGCCCCCCGACTCACCATTGTGTGCTGGCAGCAGGGCACACTGCTACTCCTCCCACCGCTAGGGGCGGGCAGCAGGGCCCACTACTACCCCATCCACCACAGTGTGCAGGCAATAGGGCCTACTGCTACCCAATCCACCACTGTGTGCGGACAGCAGGGCTGATTGGCACACCACCCACCACTGTTTGCGGGCACCAGACTCACTGCTACCCCACGAGTGGACCACACTCACAGACATACACACTGACCACTCTGAGTGTGCTACCACAGAATATGCTCCTGTAGCTGACCTGTCTCTGGATTGATGCAGTGTGCACTCCACCTTGGGAAAACCAGGAAGCTGATTAGTGGCCTTCTATGTTCCAGCTTCAGTATCTCACACTGCAAGGAGTATTTCTTATATTCAAGCAGCTGCATTATACTGACTCGCAATCTACAGTTCATTAGAAATTTTGAAAGCATCACCAATATGCCATGCAAAGCTTTCTCGGTCTCATCATGATCGATGTTTGTCCTATTTTTATTCAGGACAAACAGCTCTACTCCACTTCTAGCATTGCTGAATGTATATTTAATGTCTGCTTCCTTTTTTCTTTTCTATTTTAATGATGGTTTATTTACCCTGTCCATAACATATAAGTTCATGATAGAACTTGTTTTCAATGCTGAACAGCTTTAGTCATTAGTTTGTGGTTTATTATCTTGAATGATTTGTTAGTATCAGAACAGAAGCATGTACTTTTTATTTATTGAAGTTGTTAATCTGGACTGTTATGTACTATTTCTTAGGACATCAAATTGCTATTTGTACATCTGTTGTGGTTCAGGTGTTTTTGTGTGTGTTTTTTGTTTTTGTATTTTGTTTATTTTCTCTCTTGCCTCATATCACCCAGCTCATCTTCCATAAAATTCACAAATCACTTAATTTTATATGTAAGTAGTTCTAACCACTATATGGGCTGCATTGTAGGGCATCACGACTCATGTTGCATAAGTGACATTGATACTCTACATTTCCATGTATTAGCTTTCTTTTGCCCTCAATAGAAAAGATTTATAATAAATTCAGCGTGTGAATATCAAATGGCAGCATCTACACATTGGCTATCTAACTAGTGGGTCAATTTTGAGTTTGTCATTGCAATCGACTTGGCATGGGAGCATCACTACCCTATTTGAGCATCACTACCCGATGTCTCACCGTATTATCACTCATATTGAGGGCTCGGTTGATCGATAGATTTAATTGAACCTCATTGTCTGGATGGGCGGAGGTTAGCATCTTGTCTGGGGAGTCACACAATAAAGGCAGCAAATTGTTGGGTGATGTTGATGATGTTGGCTTATATTCGCGGTGCAGATCAATAAAAGGAAAAGGGCTAAGCTTGATCTGGACATATTTTGGATTAGAACACTGAGTTAATGTAAATAGCATGTGTGTTTGTTTGTGTTTTACATCCTGCCAACATCTAAGGTCATATCAGGATTGTGACAGTGTTCACTCATGGTGACTTTATAGTGCTGCCTTCTGTAAGATCAGGCTTCCACTTCAATTCTGGAAGACAATATTTCCACAGCTGCACAGGTCGTCGGGCTGGTGGCCTGGGACAGCACTATAAAGTCTCCATGAGTGCACACTGTCACAAGTCGGTACCCGTCCTTATATGACCTTAGATGTTGCCAGGAAGTAAAACTCCAACAACTATCCAATCATCGCCAACCATTGCTTCTGGGAGGGTTTTGGCGTTTGCAACGGACGGGACGCTGTCAGGTTCAAATTAAGATGGAAGCGGTGGAATATGACCAGTGTAGCGCCAACTGTGAAATGCTTCTGTGAAGAAAGCGTGAAATGATAAGGAAACAGAAGGCGCGCCATCCCCGACGCAGCGTTATCTCTGACAAAGCACACACCCGCCGGTCCTAATATGGGCAGAGAAAAAAATACGCAGATAGGCAGCGGCAGTGTAACTTGACAAGCCATTTACTCGAGAATCGAACTCCTTTTCAAGTCGACCTAACCTTTTGTCTCAAGCCACTGCGGCGTGGTAGCCGGCTTTCATCTGGTTCTTCTATTTTTTTTGCCGAGAAGTTAAGGTTCAAACCGAGCTTGTCTTTGTCAGCGCCCGATAAGGGAAGAAATTGCGATTCCGCGCAGGCGCGCTTGATGAGTCCTTTGAATGGGCGATATAAAGGGAAAGGAGGCCCGGGCGTGGCCGGCGCGCCTGTTATGTAGTTGAACCGCCGCAAAAGGGTCACCAACCACACACTTATCACGCGGCGGCACCCCGCTAGGGGGAGGGGGCGGGTGAGGGAGTGTGGGGGGGGGGGGGGGGCGTTGTCCGAGACAGATTGGAATATCACTCAGAGTACCAGGGAGTCTTGTGGGAGGGGAGGAAGGGGGGAGGGGAGGGGGTAAAGAAGGGCAGGGGGGGGGGGGGGGGGGGGGTAAAGGGAGAGAGTGGGAAAGAGTGTGTATGGGGAGGGCTGTGAATGTGTGTGGGGGGAGGGGGGGGGGGGTAGAACACCGCTCCACGCACTGCATCATGGGTATTTTATCCCGCAGCCGGGGATGTTGATGTTATCAAAGTTACCCGGCGTTCAGCTGAGTGGAATAATGGTAGAGGCTGACAAAAACTGCGAGTTATTAGTGAACTGATCCAGCGATTAGAACATAACTTTCTGGTCGGACTCCAGAGGCATGCGATGTGCCTCGTTTTGAGATAGGCAGGCGGCAGGCGAGGGTGTGTGTGTGTGTGATGGGTCGGCAGTTCGGTCCTACTACTAATGTGCAAATTGCCTGTAGGTGGAAATACATATTGTAGTATTGATGCTCAGGGGCTGTCCAAAATTGTCAACATTTTCAAGGTAGTACAAAGAGTAGACCTACTACTTTTCCAGATTCTCCCCCCCCCCCCCCCCCCCGCGTTACCCCTCCAAGAACAGTGAAGCCTCTCAAACCGATCACCTCCACATATCGACCACTCCTCTATATCGGTCGCTTTATTTGGGGCCCATACGATCGCCCATACAATACCATTGTAATGATAACAAAAACTCCCTAAACCGACCACCTAAAGGCCCTGACACACCTCGCCGGATTGGCGAAACGGAATGAATCCGACCAAAGTCCGGTGGAATACGTCAAAACAGTTTCTCTATGGTCAGCATCCGGCGTTCCCGTTCTGTGTCCGGTGCGATTTCGATACATTTTGATACATTTCACGCCCGAATAACACCGGACTAGAATATTCTTTGTCCGGTTCTGTCCGTTGCTCAATCCGCCAAAGTGTGACAGGCACTTTAATGAACCATTTAAAGTCGGTCCCATGGTCGGTCGACTTATGCCTGGTACACACCTACCATTTGTGCGCACACACCTCCCGTATACGATCGAAAACTGCCCGTTTCGCGCACAAAACTTGCTAGGTGTGCGCTCCCCGCACACACCTAGCGATTGCGATTCGCGTATAAAACTCAGTTTTTAGGGCTAAAAGGGGCCGATTACGATTGCGATTCGCGATTCGAAAAATGAATCGGCCCGTTTTCAGTTTTAAGCGGGTCGGGTCGAGTCGCGAGTTTTAGTGCGCGAATCGTAAACGGGAGGTGTGTACTAGGCATTAGAGAGGTTTTACTCTAATACATATCAAGACATCTAATACAGACCCGGGCGGGTTCGGCAGGGTCGTGGGGGGGGGGGGGGGGCTCGCCAAATAAGTTGAGCACCCGCCTCCCATGTTGGTAGGTCATGGGATTCATTCATTTGGCCTTCCCTATTCCGCTCGTTCTTTACGTTATCATGGCCAACTGCATGGACAAGTAGAGACAAGTATCAATTTGCAAGTCATTCCTTTGACTAAGTCAGGGTTCTAACCCATGTCTGTCGTACAGAAAATTGGTGTTCAATTCATTCATGTTTTGGTCGTGATATTAATGTGTGAGGGGTGAGAAAGGAAACATTTGCTGAGAATCAAGGCCTCTCTCCGGAATAAGAGTCACAACATCTGGCGTAACCTTAGCAACACCATATTGCAGAGGACTATAATAAATTAATATATCTAGTTGGCATGGTGTCATATCAATTGGCACATTTTCACGTCAAATATCTCCAGAATTAGCCATTTAAAAGCAATGTTAGTTCTGGGCTAAAGTAAAGTAGATTATAACGATCATTGTAATGTATTTACCTAGAAAATAACAATGTGTGCATTTAAAACCGTCGGACTATGCAACTTTAAAGTTGCATGGTTTGATGGTTTTGAGTTTCTGACATTTTCTTAGATAAATACATTAGGTTGATCGTTGTAATGTACATTACTTTGAAGTAATGTTTATTTTAAGTGGCTAACTTAAGTGCAAACATGTCAAATTAATTTCGGCAAGCACGCCAAAACTTAGATAAAAGATTCACACGGTACTTGTAGTACATGGGTGAATGACAACGTACTGTAAATACGGGCGAAAATAGCTTTAGTATGGAACATGAAGTAGAAACTGTGGTTCCATGATCAAATGGCTCCATATATTGCCACAGATTTGGTGAAATGGGAGAGAATGCAAAAATCCAAGATGGCGGCCATAGGATGCCATCGATTTCAATTTTAAATCGTATTAAACTAGCTATTTTATTATATTTTTCAACTCTAAGGTAGCGGGTAAATATGAAGACATCTACAAAGAATAAATGTTGCTTCTTAGATTGTGAAATTAGGCTCTCATTTCATTAACTCGCATTTTCGACCGTTTTTATACAGGGTTGCTATTCACCCATGTACTGCGAGTACCGGGTGAATCCTTTATCTAGCCAAAACTCTGACACCATTTGGTTCTGTAGTAACTGGTTGTTTTATATTGACTTAATATTCCTTCTATGTGGAAACAAATGCTTAATAAATGCATCAGTATCTAAGTGAGCTATATCAAACCAAATCCAGAAAATTGCTTTGGTTTTGCAAATTTGATGCTTCGTGTGGCTTTAACTTTTAAGTGCGAGCAGCCTGAACCACGCCAGTTTTCCAGGAAGGCAAGCGAACATCACTATCTCGGGATGCCCACGTGGGGTGGCGAGATGTGCTCTCAGCCTCGATTCTGCCCCAAATTGTTGAAATGGAACAGAGTGTGACAGCGCATCCCTCCTAGTGATTTTGTTGTAAGCAAGAGCTAACAATTGGTAACATTCGAAAGCAGGTTTTGTGAAACTGCAAGTCTTATGGGTATGTAGTTCTATTTTCCATGGTTACCATTACATTACAAGATGGCGCCACTATATCTTGTTCGTACAAGAATTATGGGAAATTAGCTGTACAGTGCTGCCACCGAGTGACAGAACCGCGAACTTATCTCATGGTGGGCACAGAATGATATGCCACCTGACGGTACTGATCTGCATCAGAAGGCATGGTCTGGTCCCAGAGATAAACGCTAGGTGGCGACATGTTTAACCCCAGAAACCCACATTCGTCGAACTGAAGGTCATTCTCAAATTGATTTTCTGGTTGGTGTTTTTTTGTCATCAGAACATGTATTTTTTCCGCGCCAAGGCGGAAGTTTTTTTTCTCTTATCTTGTTCTCTACCTGTCATTAATGTACGGATATTATGCTTATTTCCCTGTAATTGTCTTTCTATATTGTTGTAGATTTGTTTACTGTGTAGTAGCAATTATCATTAGGTCTGGAAGACAAGTGCGTTAGCACTGACAACATGTTATTCAGAGGAATAAAAACACTTGAATAAAACCACTTGAACAACAACAACAAAAAACAACAAAAACAGAGGCATTGGTCTGCCAGGCATTTATATTACCTTGTATATAGGTAGCTGAGCAGGTACCTAGGTAGGGTTAGACCAAATAATAGTATTGACCTCCAGTAGGCCTGAACAACGATCATGTTTAAATCTGAGAAAAAAATTGCATTTGGTGTGAATCAACGGTAAGCAAGTTATGGACGTCCTGAGTGAGACCAGTGCGCAGTGTTTATCTATATTGATATATACAGTTGGTGAACTCGGGTGGTGCCACGATATTACGATGATGGCCACGGGATTCTTTCCGTTCCATTTTTTCAAGTTTATTATTAATCTAGACGATGAAATAAATTATATACTCCAAAGTAGGGAGATATGTTCCAGATAAGCAGATAAGACCATCCCATTCGTACGATCACCAGCGACACACCTTGGTATTTGAAAACCTCACCCCCAATCCCTGGTCCCTTGCACTGAAATAGTCAAACTCTCAGTGGCGCCATCTCGTGTGTATTTGTGGAACGATTCAGATAGTCGCGTGTGACACAATCATGTCGATTGGTCGTTGGAGTCTTAGGTCCTGACAACATCTAAACTCATATCAGGACGGGTGTGGCGTGCTCAGCCGTGTCCCCTGCTCAGCCATGTACCTATACTCAAATTCAAGGCATTGTCAATGGTCGTAAGTCACTAAACTTATCAATTTAATATAATGTTTTGGTAAAGATGTTTTCTATATGTGTTCCAAGCGATTTGTTTCTAGGCCGTTAGGTTTTAGAGATATTTCACTTTTCCTGGATTTTCTGTATGAAGATTGCTCACCACCATTGACAATGCCTTGAGTTTGATGGTACGCGCAGTGCAAAACATTAGTTTTAATCAAAATTAATAGAAATCAAGAACCCTAACCTTATAAATTTTATATAATCTTTTTGGTGAAGATGTTTTCTATATGTGTACCAAACGATTTGTTAATAGGTGGTGTGGTTTTAGAGATATTTCACTTGTTCTGTATTTTCTGTATGAAAATTACTCACGACCATTGACAATGCCTTGAGTTTGAGTATAGATACACGGCTGAGCACGGGACACGGCTGAGCACGCCACACGGGTCCCGACTTGTGACACTGCTCACTCATGGCGACTTTATAGTGCTGCCCTACTGGGAGACCAGCCTGCCTCACCATGACCTGATATCCCACTCAGTCACATTATCCTGACACTGAGCCAACCAGCCCTTGCCCTATCCTAATAATGCTGAGCATCGGGCTAGGAAGTGACCAGTGCCAATTTTGTAAGTCATTGGTTTGACTGGACCGGAAATCAAACTTCCGGTCTGCCCTATCCTACTAATGCCGAGCGCCTGGCTAGGAAGCGCACAACCATGTAGTAGGTCTCGTTGGATTCAATTAGAGGTAGGCCTAGATTTAACAAATAAGTTCTGTGGTCCCCACAATGTCTGAACATTGTAACGAATGCGTGTAAATGGAACAAAGGGGTGTCACGTGACATTTACCACGTGCCGTGCTGTCAGTACAGGGAACCAGCGACACGTCACAACGTCAAGCATCCTGTTTCCCAATCTCCATGACAACCACAATGGACACGTGTTCCACACCACACACCCCGAGGCACCTTCCGCCTCCATGCTTAAAGTACCATAGTCCGATGAAGCATCACATTTTCAAAACGAAAGCAATTATTTAGATTTGACTTTACATATCTATCTTAGATACTAATGCGTGTAAGACCAGACGGGATGGCCGAATGAGTTAGAGCGTCCGTCTCCTGTGCTGGTAGATCGTGGGGTCGTGGGTTCGAGTCCCGGTCGAGTCAAACCAATGACTTTAAAATTGATACTTGTCGCTTCCTAGCCAGGCGCTCGGCATTATTAGGATAGGGCAAGGACTGGTGTGCTCAGTGTCAGGATAATGTGACTGAGTGGGATACCAGGTCATGGTGCCGGCGGCCTGGTTTCCCAGTGGGACAGCACTATAAAGTCGCCATGAGTGCGCACTGTCACAAGTCGGTACCCGTCCTGATATGACCTTAGATGTTGCTAGGACGTAAAACAACAACAAACAAACAAAACTAATGCGTGTAATCTTTGAGTGCGGATTAGCACATAGAAGGAAATACTGAGTCAATTTAATAGAACCTGTTACTGCAGAAGCTTATGCCATTATGGTGTCAGAGTTTTGGTGTGCTTGCCAAAACTAATTTTATATGTCTATACTTCAAAGTATCTAAAAAGTTAGTCATTTAAAATAAAAGTTGCTTCAAACTGAAGTAACGTAGATTATATCAATCGGTTTAATATATTGACCTCGGAAAAGTGACAGAAACTCTAAATCATCAGACGATGCAACTTTAAGTATTAGAAGACCAGTCACCATCACAAACGAGAAGTCAATGTGGTATTGCTGTGTAGTAGGTACTTCAAACCAAAAGTCAAATATACTGACTTATTTATCTAATCAAAGTAATCGACTTAGGCATGGTTAAGTCGACAGTTTACAGTTGACCTACTGGTCTCCATACCGCCAACTCTGTCCGATATGATTTGTTTGTTGGAATTTTACATCCTGGCAACATCTAAGGTCAGATCAGGATAGGTAGCGACTTGTGACAGTGCACTCTCATAGTGACTTTATAGTGCTGCCCCACTGCGAGACCAGGCCACCAGCACCATGAACCAATTTCCCATTCAATCCTATTATCATGATAATGAGCTAACCAGCGTCCTTGTTCTGTCCTAGTAATGCCGAGGATGAGGATAGGTAATGACAAGTATCAATTTTGTATGTCATTGTTTTGACTCGGCTGGCTTTTGAGCTCCTGATCTTCAACACAGGAAACCTGTGTGTGCTCCAGCGATTCGCCCACCGCGTCTGGTGCTATTCATTATAATGTGCACAGGGGATAAATATAGCACAAACTCAAAACCATTTGGTCATATTCCGCTAAGAAGCACATTATTGTCAGTATTCACCCACAGCACAGCTCCAACACAACAGTTAGAGTTAGAGTGTCTGACTTTTTTTCTAGGTAGGACTCCTAATTTGAAGGGTGGTGGTTCAATTCCCCATGGCATCACCTCTGGAAATTTGGATTTCGACCACTGTGTATAACTAACAGCATCATCAAAGGCCACTTGCTCTCATACCATGGCCGCGTTCAGTGTATGTCTCAGAGGCGTCGTGGAGACGTCTCCGCGACGGTTTTTGGCCTATTTGCATTCAGGGTATGTCTCGGAGATGCCTCCCATTTAAGATAGGAGACAAAAAGCGCCTCGAAAATGGCCGCCGTATTCAGTGGTTTCAGCCAATCACAGCACATTTTTTCCATTGCAAATGGCCACTGCCTATGGGGGTGGCCATTTTCGAGGCGACAAACTGCTTTTGGCATTCAGACTAGAGTGATGTCAGGGATTTCCCCGAGACGTCTCAGAGGCGCACCCTGAACGGCGGCCCAGATCTATGTGGTGTGGAAGATTAAAAATCCCTTGGGTCAGTAAAAGTGTAGGCTTGGGCTTTCTATCAACCAACTGTCTAATTAATAGTGAAAACAAGACTATTGAGACATCCCTGAAAGGCAGTATAAATCCTCAAGAAATAAAACAGTACCGACTGCGCTCGCCATCTGTGCAGTAGAGCAGATCCAGTGCTGCTTGTTGGCTTGAAGCTTACTTCCAGGACCAGTGAGTGCCTGGTGAGTTTGCCAAACTTCCAGGCTCATGTAGATTCAGGTGAGACAGCATCCAATTGCGGTGCCAGGAATGGAACACACTAACAATGCTACTTGGAGAGGATGGGTCATATACATGTACATTCGGGGAAATTCAGTCCTATTTTGTGGCAGTCTGCAATTTTTGTGGTAGCCACTTTTTGTTTATTCACCAAAACTTTCTTTTTGACTGCCATCCAACGAGCCATTGTTACATCAGGGGATCTACTTTATGTGACTTTTTAAAAACAGATTTGTTTTGGTTATTAGTTAACTTTAGCATAATGCTACTGTAAAATAAAGGCATTATGGTTTTTGTTGTTTTAAAACACTGCTTACAATGCCCTCTTATTTTCAATTTTACTTATGACAAACCTGTTCCAGAAAGATGTTTATTCTCGTAAGCAATAATCCTAAACATATAAAATTGTCGTGAAGGAATGTGCGATTGGAACATCTGAAACAATAAATTCAATGAAATATCAATAATTTAGAAGCCTCTAAAACAATGCTATCTCCAATTACAACGATTTCAGTACATATCCTATGACACTATACCCTGGCATATAGTAGATTTAGGAATACATATTAATCTAAGTATGGCGTGTTTCAGCTTTATGTAAATGGCATATTTCCAATAGGTGACAATGCCATATTATATTTTACAGGATGCCTAAACTGTTTTTTAAGCAGCATCTTCATTGGGATGTTGTGTTGTCAGTTAGTTTTCATCTGCACTCTCCATATCACCTGACTCAGTAACATAATTGTGATATTTAGCAAGCCCGTCCTTGCCCTAGCCTATTATTGTTAATGCCAAGCACCACATTAGGTAACGCTAAGTATAAATTGTGACTTGGGTGGGGTACCACATGGAAGCTAGCCAGCGCTTTTACTCATTCAGCTATCTTGTAGCCAGTGCTCTTACTCATTCAGCTATCTTTTAGCCAGCGCTCTCACTCATTCAGCTATCTTTTAGCCAGTGCTCTCACTCATTCAGCTATCTTTTAGCCAGTGCTCTTACTCATTCAGTTATCTTTTAGCCAGCACTCTGACTCATTCAGCTATCTTTTAGCCAGTGCTCTTACTCATTCAGCTATCTTTTAGCCAGTGCTCTTACTCATTCAGCTATCTTTTAGCCAGTGCTCTTACTCATTCAGCTATCTTTTAGCCAGCACTCTCACTCATTCAGATATCTTTTAGCCAGCTCTCTCACTCAATCAGCTATCTTTTAGCCAGCACTCTCATTCATTCAGCTATCTGTTAGCCATCACTCTTAGTCATTCAGCTATCTTTTACCCAGCACTCTCATTCATTCAGCTATCTTTTAGCCAGCGCTCTTACTCATTCAGCTATCTTTTAGCCAGTGCTCTTACTTATTCAGCTATCTTTACCCAGCATTCTCACTCATTCGGCTATCTTTTAGCCAGTGTTCTCACTCATTCGTCTATCTTTTAGCCAGTGTTATCCCTCATTCGACTATCTTTGAACCAGTGCTTTCACTCATTCAGCTATCTTTTAGCCAGTGCTTTCACTCATTCAGCTATCTTTTAGCCAGCGCTCTCACTCATTCAGCTATCTTTTAGCCAGCACTGTTACTCATTCAGCTATCTTTTAGCCAGCACTCTCACTCATTCAGCTATTTTTAGCCAGTGGCTCTTATTCATTCAGCTATCTTTTAGCCATCACTCTCACTCATTCTGATATCTTTTAGTCAGTGATCTTACTCATTCAGATATCTTGTAGCCAGTGCTCTCACTCATTCAGCTATGTTTTAGCCAGCGCTCTCACTCATTCAGCTATGTTTTAGCCAGCACTCTTAATCATTCAGCTATCTTTTAGCCAGTGCTTTCGCTCATTTGGCTATCTTTTAGCCAGCGCTGTCACTCATTCGTTTATCTCTTCCCGTCAGAGCTCAAGAAAGATGTAGGGGAAATGTATATGTCAGACAAATATATAGTAAATACTGTAGTCAAAACAAATCAATCATAGAAAAAAATATATATACAAAGGTATACTATTTCCGGTCGGTGTTTCTCAAAGCTGGGAGGCACTTATCCGTATCAAGAATTTGTCCAGTCCTTTATAACAAATTTCTACCTATGGCTATGGGGATCATATTCATTACAATGTCAACTAGTAAATACCATAATAAAATGGTGATGGATTAGCTCCCACCAGCAAGGACATATAAGGAAGATATTAGTAAAACAGATCCACTATTAAAACTGGTGTATTTTATTTGATTGATTTCCCCGAGGTATATAATTACGAAGGCACAAAGAACTCTTTCTTTTCAGGTAGATGAATGTAACAGGTCTTTAACTATTTTATTAGCTTTATCCTTTTACTTTGCTACATAATATTAGAACATAGTCGTATCTATCTTCCTATGGCGAATGAAATGATTAATGACACATTGTAACTTGCTCCAGTCCTCGGACTTGTTCCTTGGTTTATTTCCACCAAGGTTTGATTGATTGATTGATTGGTGGTTGCTTTACGCCATGTCGGCAGCATAGGCCATATTCACGGCGAGAAATGTTAGTTTTTTGTTCAAACCATCGCTTTTACGTGTAAAAGCAGACAATCAATTATGTGCCTATAGACACTCATTAAATTAGAAAGCTCACAATCATATATTTGTGGTCAAGGGAAACAAATTCCCATAGAAAAAGAAAAGTTTCATTAATAATTGATAGAATCTATTTAGGAAACTATATGAGGTGGTACAGTCCAGCTGCGCTCAAAAAGGCTAAAATGTTTTCCTGTTTTACCTTAGTAAAAAGGTCATGCATACTGTCTGCAGTGTAGAACTGTTGGCGCAGGGCCAAAAAATCAACACAACTTAGTAATATGTGTTTGAGTGTCAGCGGGGACTGACACCCAATACATTCAGGGGGAGGTTCCCCCTTGAGCAGAAATGCATGTGTAAGCCATGAGTGGCCAATACGGCAGCGGCTAAGGACCACTTGGTTCCGCCGACCCCCCCCCCCCCCCCCCCCCCGCATGAGTGTGTGGTGGCCTTCCCACAGATGGTTCAATTTCTTTAAGTTTATTAATGTTTTCATCCCACTCATGTTGCCATTTGGATTTGATGTGGGTGGCTATTAGTAGGTAGAAGAGAGTGAGTCACCTAGCACTGCGCAGTTCGGTACCGCGTAACTTTTGTTGGGGATGGTAACCAGCAGGATGTAGAATGTTCCCCGCTGTGTGTTGCCACCTGCCAGTCCTTCTGACGCAATGAGGGTCAGGGTAGTCTAATCTGATTAGACTGCGTTGACCCTTATGGGGCTGTCACACTACGACGCTTCTCCCGGCGACCCGTCAGCGTTGAAAATAAAATCTTGCGCGTCGAGAAACGTTAAAGATAGTGGAAATATGGTGAAATTGGACGTTGGCACAGCATGTGAGTACCGTGTTATTAGCGCGCGGCCAACGTGGTTGTACCGTATATCGGCGCATTCTCTCTGTGTCTGTGTCTCTGTCTGTGTCTCTGTCTGTGTCTCTGTCTGTGTCTCTATTTGTGTCTCTGTATGTGTCTGTGTCTGTGTCTGTGTCTGTGTCTATGTCTGTGTCTGTGTCTCTGTCTGTGTCTGTGTCTCTGTCTCTCTCCCTCGAGACACAGAGACATAGACACACAGAGACACACACATATACACAGAGACACAGAGACACACACAGAGAGACACAGAGACACAAAGACATACACACAGACACAGAGACACACACAGAGACACATACATAGACACAGACAGAGACACATACAGAGACACATACATATACACATACAGAGACAGATACACAAACATAGACACAGACATAGACACATACAGAGACAAATACAAATACACAGACAGAGACACAAACAGATACACAGACAGAGACACAGACAGAGACAGAGACACAGACACAGACATAGACACACACACCTAGACACAGAGACATACACACACATACACAGAGACACACACAGAGACACAGAGACACACACAGAGAGACACACACATACACAGAGACACAGAGACACACACAGAGACACAGAGACACACACAGACACACACACATACACAGAAACACAGAGACACACACAGAGACACATATACACACACAGACACAGAGACACAGAGAAACAGAGACACAGAAACAAACACAGAGACACAGACAGAGACACAGACAGAGACACATCCAGAGAAAGACACGGAGACACAGACAAAGACACATACAGAGACAGACACAGAGACACAGACAGAGACACACACAGAGACACACACAGAGACACACACAGAGACATACACAGAGACACACACACAGACACACACAGAGACACACACACAGACACACACAGAGACACACACACAGCAACGTGTGAGCAACGACCCTCCCGCGCGCACGCCGTCTTCCTAGCGTCCCCATAACGTTATTCCGGCGCGTCCAACGCATCGCGACGTGCGCCTAATGTCCTTACCCATATATTTGCATGCGCTGCCGGTCGTTTTTTTTTTTTTGACACGCTTAAAACCTTGGGCAACCAATAGCACTCGCCCCCGTTTTGCGCTGACCATCAATGTCAAAGATAGTGTACCAACGTGTAGTGAAATGTACCGATGCCCCAGTAACGTGCCATCAGCGTGTCCCGATGTTTCACTTATAATCGCCCAAAATCAACAAATGTTGACGAGTCGCCGGTGAGAAGCATCATAGTGTGACAGGGCCTTTACACTCATACATGACTACTACAATATAAGTCATGTGTGGATAGCTTGGTGCCTAATATTTTCTATCTCGATACATATATATATATATATATGTATGTATGTATATATACATATATATGTGTATATATATATATAACTACACTGCTCTACATACATATATATGCACTATATATATATATATATATATATATATACAGTAAAACCTCCCTAACCGACCACCTCTACAGATCGACCACTCCCCTATATCGATCGCTTTATTTGGGCCCCAACAATACCATTGTAACCATATTCGAACTCCCTGTACCGACCAACTCCCTAAATCGACCACTTAAAGTCGGCCCCAAGGTCGGTCGATTTAGAGAGGTTGTACTGTATATATACCAACCTTACATGGCTGGAGGCTCTGATATTCGCGATGAAACAGAGAAAGAAGGAAGCACTTTCAGGCCAAGCTAGCTTCACTTAAAGCTATACAATATGCTTATTGATCTGAACATTCATAACGTTCATCTGAAGATACATGGTGATGACAATAGTAAATATTGGCTTATAAGATTGAGTAATGTTGTCTTCTGCATATAATTCCCTAGATAAAAGATTCACCTGGTACTTGTCGTACACTAGTGAAGACCAGCCTTATATAAAAACAGTCGAAAAATCAGGCTAATAAATATGAGTCTTTATGAGAGCCTAATTTCACAATCTAAGAAGCAACATTTATTCTTTATATATGTCTTCATATTTACCCGCTACTTTTGAGTTGGAAAATATAATAAAACATATACTTTAATGCAATGTAAAAGTGAAATCAACAGCGTTCTCTGGTCGCCATCTTGTCTTTTTGCATTCTTTTCCATTTCACCAACTCTGTGCTGATATAAGTAACTATTTGACACTGGTGCCAGGCATTCTACTTCTTGTTCCATACTAAAGCTATTTTCGCCTGTATTTAGACTACGTTGTCGTTCACCCCTGTACTGGAAGTATGGGGTGAATCTTGTATCTAATAATTCCCTTGAAATCCAATGGCTGTCTAATAATGTTATATATCTTGTTTACTTCAACCTGAAAAATGGGGGGGGGGGGGGGTAAAAGTGAAGTCAGAAATGGGCCGTATGGGAGGGCTCTGGACACACCGCCATCGACTGCCACTACCTTGTCTGTCCCATGGTGCTTGCAGTTAGTTACATAATCCGATTGTTTTGTTTGTTTGTTGGTGTTTTACATCCTAGCAACATTTGAGGTTATATCAGGACGGACATAATCCGATGAAAGCGTACTATTTTCCAAACCAAAGCATTGGCATAGATCTGATGTTACATATTAGATATTGGTGCAATTCATGCGATACTCTTGGGTGTTTTGTATCTAAAACAATTTCATCGAAACTACTTTAATAACACATTCAGTCGGGAATGTTTATGAACTCCAGTCATGTTTCTCGTGGGTGGTTAATCACTCGGTTTAAACAGAACAACTAATCGTCAGTAAACGCGGTGGTCCAATCGGTAGAGTACATGCTTCCTGTGTGGAAGATTGGGAGTTCGAATCCTAGCCGAGTCAATCAATGACATATAAAATGTGTACCTTGGCTACTGGGCCTGATACTTGGCATTAATAAGATAGGACATGAACTGGTTAGCCCAGTATCAGGATAATGTGACTGCATGGTTATGGTGCCGGCGACCTGGTTTCCCAGTTTGGCAGCACTATAAAGTCGCCATGTGTGCCCACTGTCACAAGTCGGTACCTGTCCTGATATGACTTTAAATAATGGTAGGACGCAAAACAACCACAAATACAAAAAGAACACCGTCATAAAATAAAGTAAGTTACACTACTGGACCCTTTTGACCAGTCACAGTCATGCACCGGAAACAAACAACATTCTATATACCGATCGCGGTGGCTGAATCGGTCAGGAATTTAATTCCTGGTCGAGTGAAACCAATAGCTTACAACATTGATGCTTGTCGCTTCCTAGCCATGTGTTCGGCATTATTAGAATAGGGCAAGGACTGGTTGGCTCAGTGTCAGAATAATGTGACTGGGTGGGATATCGGGCCATGGTGCCATCCACCTGGTTTCCCAGTGGGGCAGTACTATAAAGTCACCATAAGTGTGCACTGTCACAAGTCGGTACCCATCCTGATATGACCTTAGATGTCACCAGGACATAAAACCCAGTTGAGTCAGACCAATTACTTATAAAATTGGTACTTGTCGCTTCCTAGACAGGCGTTCGGCATTATTAGGAGAGGGCAAGGACTGGTTGGTTCGGTGTCAGGATAATGTGACTGACTGGGATATCAGGTCACGGTGCTGGCAGCCTGGTCTCCCAGTGGGGCAGCACTATAAAGTCACCACGAGTCCGTACTGTCCATGTCTGTCCTGATATGAACTTAGATGTGGCCAGGACGTAAGACTCCAACAACCAACCAACAACATTTTATATCACCACCCTGGCTGTGCCGCTTTTCTTTAAGGTATGTAATTCTACGTCACCGGGCGCCACCACCACCAGCACCACCACCACCGCCGCCGCCGCCTGCACCGCCATCACACAAAGGGCGCAGTACCACCCGGTGCAACCACCTCAATACCACCACCCACTCCCCCTGAGACACTCCTACCGGAACCACCGGAGCGTGACGCCCTCCAAAACCACTCAAGGGGGGAATGGTCTAGAAACTACTACGACTACTAACACTCCCTCGACTACCCCCACAACATTGACCATTGTGTTAGCAGCACGTCAATGTGGGCTAAGTGGAATGCCTGCACTGTTTGTATTAGTTTGTTTGTTGTTGTTTTACGTCCTAGCAACATCTAAGGTCATATCAGGACGGGTACAGACTTGTGACAGTGCGCACTCATGGCGACTTTATAGTGCTGTCCCACTGGGAAACCAGGCCGCCGGCACCATGACCTGGTATATCCCACTCAGTCACATTATCCTGACACTGAGCACACCAGTCCTTGCCCTATCCTAATAATGCCGAGCTAGGAAGCGACAAGTATCAATTTTAAAGTCATTGGTTTGACTCGACCGGGACTCGAACCCACGACCCCACGATCTACCAGCACGGGAGACGGACGCCCCAACCCACTCGGCCACCCCGTCTGGTCTGTTTGTATTAGTAACAACTATTAGTCAATCAGTATTATTAAATTTAGATAGCCCGATGATTTTGAGTGTCTGCCAGGTTTCTTTTAAGAGAGATATATATTATGTAGATCGTCATAATCAACCTTATTTTACTTTGAATTGGCTTCTTTAAAATAATAGTAATAATAATAATAGTCATCATAATAACCATAATAATAATCATAATAATTATTAAAAGCGACAATAATAATACAATTTTATAATAAATTACTAAATTTCGGGATATTCTAAGTCAAAACATGTAAATATTACTTTTGGCGTGCACACCGAAATGTTGGATGTCCCAGGCTTCAGCAACAAGATGTCCTATTAAATTAACTTAAAAGGGGGAGTAGCGTGAGCATTGCAAAACTTTACTTATTCACAATTAGCATGGATGAATATGAATGGCTGTTTCATATTTTAACTGCCTAATCTCTGGGAGATATTGAGGGTGCAATTAAGACTGAGGAGTTGTGTTTAATCAGTGAGTATTACGGTCAGTAAGCCTATAGTGACATGGGGCAGAGACTCCTTATACAGTTGGATAGGCTTGCTCTATCAAATATAACCAAGTCATACCTAGAGTCATCGATCACTGATGATATACAGTGGTTCTAAAGAAGCAGTTCACTGCAATAGCGTTCTAAACAAAGCAAAATAGCATAACATTTATTTGGACTAGTGGTGAGTTTGAAGTTCCATTTTCTATGGTTTATAATCTATATAATTCCATCTTCCTCTTCCCTGTATGACATCACAAATTAGGCTACTTGAACTCCGACCGAAGATGTAGAAAAGCAAAATAGCATAACACTTATTTGGACAAGTTGTGAGTTTGAAGTCCCATTTTCTATGGTTTATAACCTATATAATTCCATCTTCCTCTTCTCTGTATGACATCACAGATTAGGCTATTTGAACCCAACATATACAAAATGATCTGCCCAGGATTATTTCAGCTGGTCTCCCATAGCTATTCTTAGCAACTCTAAGTTCAATAAGGTTAAAGTTGCATAGCCCGATGGTTTTATGTAGCTGTTGTTTTCTGAAATCAATTTATGAGGTTGATCGTTACAATCTACCTTACTTTAGTTTGAATTAGCTTTTATTTATAAAAGCTAGCTTTTGACATATTTGAAGTGAAAACAGGCAAAAATAATGCTGGCAAGCATGCCAAAACTCTAACCCCAGTGGCTTCTGCAATAGAAGATTCTATTAAATTGCCTCAGTATTCCCTTCTATCTAACAACAAATGGTTTTTTTTCTCTTTGTTTCTTCTTGAAGATGTATACTGCCTATTATGGATAAGTCTGAATAGACTTGTTTTCACCATTAGACAGTTGGTCCATAGAAAGCCCAAGCCTACACTTTTACCTACACAAGGGATTGCTAACCTCCCACACCACATAGACATGGTATGAGAGCAACCGGCCTTTGATGACACTGTAAGTTATACACAGTGGTGGAAATCCAAATTGGCAGAGGTGGGGGCATGGGGAATCGAACCACTGACCTTCAGATTAGGAGTCCAACCTAGAAAAAAGTCAGACACTCTAACCACTCTGCCACAGAGAACACCAGTATCTACATTAGATATGTAGAATCAAATCTAGATAATTTAATTGGTATTGATAATTTGATGGTTTCAACGGATGGTGCAGCTTTAAGCATTCTCGAATTTGAATATTTTGTTCAGATATTCATGTAAATATCACATGGTCAAATATGATGAATCAATATTTAATATTCCTTCAGTGCAATGCGGGATGTTTAGTAAGTGCTTCTACGTTTCTAGGTTGGGTATGTAGAGTTCAAGCTAGGTCAGTGTTTTCATTAAAAGAAATTAGATGTATCCATCAGATTATGCAGCTTTAACCACACTATTTGATTTTGTTTGTTTGTCGTTGTTTTACGTACTAGCAACATCTAAGGTCATATCAGGACGGGTACCAACTTGTGACAGTGCGCACTGATGGCGACTTTATAGTGCTGCCCCACTGGAAGACCAGGCCGCCAGCACCATGATCTGATATCCCACTCAGTCACATTATCCTGACACTGAGCCAACCAGTCCTTGCCCTATCCTAGTAATGCCGACCGCCAGGCTAGGAAGCGACAAGTATCAATTTTTAAGTCATTGGTTTGACTCGACCAGGGTTCGAACCCACGACCCCACAGTCTACCAACACGGGAGATGGACGCTCTAACTCATTCAGCCATCCCGTCTGGTGCCCACACCATTTGACGTCAAAGGCGGAGAGATTGCATGCAGTCCTGACCTCACCATTGTCACACGGATTAATCTAGGTTGAGCTTCAAGTTTAGTTGCCAGATCACCATAAGAGAAAAAAATTATATTATATAAAAAAAAAATTCTAAGATTTTATGATCAAAGCACACATATCTTCGTTGTCTCCCCGCGTTGTCTACCGTGTCTCCCCATCATATATTTTCCAAACGACCGCTGTCTAATAAATTACATTGTTATGGGATTTCCCAACTTTCAAACTTCAGAAGTGCAGGGTAATAATCTGAAGTGTCTCCAATATACCAGGAGCATTAACAGGTGCGAATCCTTAGGGGTTTCTGGGTGTCTCAAAGCCCCTCTCTTGTATGTACTATCCGGTTTGGGATATTCTTGTCCTTTTTTCTATTCATAGATCTAAAACTCCAGCATGACCAGTTGTATCGTGAAAATCTTTTCATGCAAGCGAATCCTTGTTATCCTTTTGCAGATAGTAGTAAATTCGAAGAATGAACTACATTAAATTAATACCTTCATCAGGACACACATCAGTGTACTTAGAGTTGCATAATCCAACAGATTTGAGTACAGTGTATCTGTCATACTTTTAGATGAATCAACTAGGTTGATCACTATGATCTACTTATCATTAATTTGAATAACACTCGCCGTGAAGATGGCCTATGCTGCTGACACGGCGTAAAGCAACCACCAATCAATCAATCAATGTTAATCACTATGATTTACTTTACTTAATTTGAAGTAATTGCTATTACATATCGTTAATTTTTTAGTTATTTGAATTGAAAACATGCTAAAATAAGGTTGGCATGTATGTCAAAATTCTGACGACCATAGCCTTCATCACTAACATGTTCTATTAAATTGACTTGGTATTCCCTTGTATGCAGTAACAAATGTTTAATTACTACACCAGTGTCTACGTTCAATATGTAGAATCACATACAGGTAATTGGTCACGAATATATGATGCTTCTATCATACTACACAGCTTTAGAGATTCAAAGGTATGTTTAAAGATTCTATGAGAAACAATTTCAGGGAGGGCAAAAACCGAGTCATACATGCTTAGATGGGGAAAACCTTCAATAAACCATGGCATATATATCTGGGTGTTTGGATGTTCAAACTCAATACACGTATCTGGATTTGATCCTACATAGCCAACTTAGATATGGGGGCATTTAGTAAACATATGTTACTGACAGACTCAGGAGACTCAAGTTACCAAGCCTCACATACAGAAGATTTCGTGGGGACATGATCAACACATGGAAGTTCCTGAATGCTGAGTATAATGTGGATGAGGCCTTGCTATTCAGACGCATGCAGGGAAGCAATACCAGAGGTCACTCCAAGAAGCTTTTCAAGCCAAGGTACAACAGCTCACTCAGAGGGGCCTTCTTTTCACAGCGAGTGATAAACATGTGGAATGAGCTACTGGAAGAAGCGGTAGAAGCAGCTACCATGAATCAATTCAAGAATGCGCTTGACAGGGCCTGGGCCAGAGAAACATTCCTGTACAATTTCGAGGCTGCATACCATTAGAGCTGAGAGCTACGAGCTTTGTATAGGCTACCACAAGCCTGCATCAAAGAAGAGGATAATAATAAATAATAATAATTTCCCCATCCTGATATGACCTTAGATGTTGCCCGGACGTAAAACTGCAACAACCAACGAACCAAGTCAATTTAATAGAAGTTGTTACTGCTAAAGCCTGTATTTCAACATGCATGCAACAATTAATTGTGCATGCTGTCAT